>VMKM01002098.1:0-89123 GCA_008360985.2 Macquaria ambigua
AGTGAAAGCGGAGCTGCCTTAATGCGGCTGTAGCCCTGGAAGACATGACACCACAGAGCACTGACTAAGGGCTGGTTGAGGTGAATTTACATTTGGGTGTAGATGTCACTCTTCACTGTGTAGCATTATTTCAGCATAATTATTAAAACCTTTCAATACCCTTCCTCCTTACAAGAAATTATTTTTCTCCAAAAGGTTAAATGAAACTTTTTTCCAACTAGACTAGACTAGAGACATGTTAAAATGATTTGTAAGTTAATAGAGTAGAAAATTGATTACAGTTTTGATAAGTTTTGATTATCCTGTAGTCAGTTCAGTAAAATTACCAAACATTTCCAAATTACTAAAATAAATTATTATAAAAATAATCAAAGGATTAATCAGTAATGAAAGTAATTGTATAATTATAGAAGCATCCATAGACCAAAGTCAATTAAAACATATACATATTTCTATATTGTGCTACTGCTACTGTATATATCTGTCACTGCTGTACTTGGTAAGCTACAAGGCACAACTTCCATTAGCCTGCACTATAAGGGCTTTCTCTGTGTCTTTGGTTTTAACCAGGTATGGCATTAGCCCAGAGAACATTATCCTGTATGGACAGAGCATTGGTACAGTACCCACTGTAGACCTGGCGTCGCGGTATGAGTGTGCTGCTGTGGTTCTTCACTCACCTCTAACGTCTGGCATGAGAGTGGCCTTTCCTGACACAAAGAAAACGTATTGCTTCGACGCTTTCCCCAAGTAAGTCTCTCTTTGTACCCTTTTCAACCAGTCTCTCTCTCTCAGCCTCAAATATACAATGTTTGACACTTTTCTATATTTTATTGTTTAAATAGAAATTAAAATTAGATCAGTTAAACATGTTTTTTTTTAGTGCATGGTGTGATTAATTTGACACTAAACATATCGTTGGCTGTAAGGATAAAATATTTGTCAAAGAAATCTTTCTACAACAATGAAGTCTTTATACTCTCCTCTGTCTCTCTCTGTCTCTCTCTCTGTGTTCATGTAAACATGATATGCACACATAGGTTACACAGACTATTTGGCCGCCAGTTGGCATTTCCACATAATTACAGATCTGCCAACAGAAGAGCGCAAGTGCCACTTGTGAAAGTGTTTCTTGTCCAAGACAAATATCTGCGCTGAAAGAACAGCTCCTGGTCTTTCAGGTCGCATTTTGGTGCTGTGAATTTAGTCTTAGTGTCTTTTCTTGGTTAGTGTGCGGATATCATTTGTATTTTATTTTCATAGATGTGAGAAGGCCATCCACATACTGTTATATTTCAGAGAAGTTTTGCAATGTTAAATTAGATCTGCAGCATGCACTGCGAGTGCTTATTCACTCAATGCTTTTTAAAAACAGGACAAAATGGGTATTAATAAGCTGTTAAAATGGTTAAAGTTAAAGTAGTAATACTGCTGGCTGGTTGTGAAAAAGTACTTTTTGGCCCTGTACTTGTCAGATATTCTTTTAATCCTTCATATTCAGTTATAACCTCCTACTCTGGAGAGATTTAGTGCCCCACATTTGTGTGCGATTGTAATGTGGGTGTTCACTGTTATGTGTTGTTACTGTTACTGTTTTTTCTTCAAACCTTGGCCACTAAACAATTCCCTTGGCAGTACAAACAATGCAGAGCAGTGCTATCATTAGTGAGGCTCTATCCCTTCTGTTCTTGTTGTCAGTTTAGTTTTAGAGTCTGACGAAGGTCAGTAGTAGCCAGTCTAGTGGAGTCTAGTCCCAGATGGTACAAGTGGGAGAGGAGCAGAGGTGGTAGGAAACCAGGGAATGCCTTGCTGTGTGTGTAGTGAGCTGAGAAAGCCTCCAGTGTTCGCCTGTTGTTCAAACTCAGAGTGGGCAGCTGGCATCCCTCCTCTCTCTCTGTGGATCTGTCTGTATGTTTCTCTACAATTTTCTGTGTAAAATATGTCCATATTCCATGGGATGATGTGATTTATAATTTTAAGATTTGGCCATTATGTGCTTAACTTTACTGTGGCTGCGATTATTTAGCAAGAAGTTTTGTTGTTATATCTCGTTTGGCAATGAATATGTTCATTTGTATCGATATAATCTATAAACTAATCCCAAGAGTCATGTTTGTCCACAAGAGTCAAAACTGAAGGACAGAGATGGGCGGGTCAACGCTGCTGTAACCTTAATTTGCACATATTATCATTTATCTACACCCAGGCAATAAAACCATTATTTTTCAGTCAGTGGACTTCTACACATGGTTCTGTTTTTGCTAAACAAAAAGACCAAAATATTATGTTAGTTTCAAAGCAGTAAATATGTTTTATAGGCTGTAACAATTTACTGTAGCAGTCCAGACAAAAATGAAGCTTCACTGATCCATTAAGATATTCCCTTTAACAATGTATTTTAGCCACCATGATCACATCACTATTAACGTGACCTGTGCAATCTGCTTTCAGATCTTTTAGGTAGTGATAATATTGATAAGTAAATCATTAATTTCATAAAAAATCTACCTTCTTTTCTTTTCTCATTCCCCCTTTTCCCCCTTTTTAGCATTGAGAAGGTGTCCAAAATCACGTCCCCAGTGCTCATCATCCACGGGACAGAGGACGAGGTGATTGACTTCTCCCACGGCCTGGCTCTGTTCGAGCGCTGCCCCAAGGCTGTGGAGCCCCTCTGGGTGGAGGGAGCGGGACACAACGACATTGAATTGTACAGCCAGTATCTGGAGCGCCTGCGCCGCTTCATAGGACAGGAGTTGGCAGTGCAGCACGCCTGACCATCACCACCAGGATCAACATCGACATTAGCATTACCATTTTTCCTGGCCCACTTAAAGCTTCATCTCTCTGTGTGTCCATGACTCATCCAAACCGTCCCTCAGTGCTTCGTTTTCGGGGCACAGTATCCCTTTAATGGACCGTGGATGGATACAACATGGAGAAAAGAAGTGTGTTCATAAAGTGCGTGAGTGTGAAAGACTTTGTCACAAACTGCATTTTAGACTGTTGTGGTTTTTTTTTAGCAGTTACTTTAACAGTACAGCTGCCATGTGTCATGTGGCAGCAGATTAATTCCTATGCTGTGCAATACTATGGACAGTGTCCACAGGAAAAAGACTTTAAATGATAAGGAGATCGAACAGAACAACAAACTAATATGTAATCATGTAGGTCAATTACGTTGTGGTCCACATGAAAAATTCCTGACAATTTTCCAGCCTACTCATAGAGTTGGTGTGTTAACCCAAGTTAAATGGATAATGGTGAAGCATGGGAAACACCTTCTCTAATGTGCTTCTGACATATGTTGAGGAATATTTTGGTTTTCTAATCACCTATTAAAATAGCAAACAGGTTTGTAACTAAGTTCTCTACGTTGAGTTTTATTACAAACTGTACACCCATACAATCTAATGCAATCCAATTTAAAGCCCTATAATAAATCCTGTTTAGAGTGGTTGATTTACCTGTATTCTCATTTTGTAGTGATTGGCTGTGTTGCATTGGACTGCATTATATTGAAAGGTGTGTCTAATATCCTATCCCCTCATGTATGTACTACATGCATACATACACATGCGTGGAGATGAATTTGAATTTTGCGTGTTTAATGTTTTTTCGCTGTACTGAACATTTTGCTCAGGTAACCCTCTTTTAGACATTAGGGTCAGTGTGTTCCACATTTGTTTGTGTCTTTGTTTTTTTTTTTTGTTTTTTTATATGCACTCAGCTAAATCTCCTGAGATCCTTTTGAGCAAAGATTTCTAAAAACATGTTCATCCATTTTTTTAATCTTGTAATTCTAACTAAGTGATGAACCAAACTATGATCCCAAAACTTGAGGTACAGACCAAACCGGGAGTTTGGTGAGCCGTTACACCATTAACGTTTTCTTTCTTGTTCCACTTGAGTTTCCTTAATTTCTTCAGTCGTCTCTGCACCCAATCTGTACCCCCGAGTAACGGAGTGGGACTGGCTGTGTTAAAGAAGGACAGAAGTTCAAGAGCCTCAAAAAGAAAATACCTCCAGCTCCTTCATTTAGTGGCATGTCTGAGAGTCTGTTAGCCCTGTCCGCTTTGTTTCAGCCTTGCTCGTCTTGTTTATGTCTCACACCAGTAGGTCACAGCTGTCAGCAAAGTTCCTGTTTCCCTCAGTGTCTGGAACAGAGAAGCAACACTAAAATTAAACAGGCCTCGGTTTCCTACCTCCAGCCTGTTTTTAATCTCCTTCTGTCTTTGTTTCTTTAATGCCGTCTGACGGCCATCTTACTCATTTACACTCCATCTCAAGGGGCAATTTTGTCAATTTGAGAAGTGAATGAAAACTTCACTTTTGCAGTCAAGTAATTTATGATTGTTGACAAAACAAATGTTTGACATTTTAATGATTGATGAGCTTCACATTCTTATTAATGAACATCATTCCCACCCATATACAGATAAGCACAGGAAGAGATGTTTTGTCACAATATAATGCAGCGCTGTGATTCTTTATTTGTTTTACAGCTTTAACACTAAGAAGCTGACACTTAAACATTAGAGGTCAGACAGGTGGACAACGTCTTGGCACATTTATCGTCCAACATGATGACAATACTGTTCCACTACTTTTCTGTGCTACACGTAAAAACAGGCAGCAAATAGGCTGTAAGTGAAGAATATCCCTTTAGAAGTCTCTTTCCTCTCTGGTTTACAGTCTTTCATCAAGATCTGCCTATAACATTTGTCTGTTTGTCCATGCAGATACGTCCCACATAATAGTTAAGCATTTCTATGTATTTGAGGCATAACGTCTTGGTAACACTATTGATTTTGCTACACAGAATTGAGTGGTACAGCATGTTTTCTAGCTGCTGGTGTTATTTTTGTAACAATTGAAAACTGTCTCAAACATGTTGTATTGCCCTTGTGTTTTACTTTTTTTGTGCTGATTATTTAGGGAAATATCACTAACCAACATACAGTAAAAAATTGTCCCATTTTGCTGCAAATGCCATCATTCTTGTGATGATATTGTAATCAGTGTACAAAAAGAACTGGTACAAGATTACATCAGCTGGCTGTCTGACTCAAAAGATAAATCTTAATCCCTTCCTTTTCACTGCCTATTTTAGATTCACAGCACTTCATCGTGACAAAATCCCTTCGTTCTCTCACTAATGCTTCTGTTTTACAACCAGACACGAGGTGCAAGCGTTCATCTTAAAGGTGCAACACTCACCAAGCCACAGAGGTGTTTCCTCTAACTGAGTTGATTTACATGAACCTCAGACTGAGTGTTTCAACTTTTAAGCTTTTTAGTTGAAAGTGAGATTTTGTTTTTGAAGTGAAGTCAGGATGTTCAGGTTTTCTTGTGTATGTATGAACCAAAGTGTAACTTTTTTTTTTTAGCGCTTTACCCAGTATACCTGCTGTTTATGTTGGTATCTTCGTAACCAAAGCAACCATGTTTAAATTTCAGTTATTTTGTTAACTTTGTATTTGTCCATGTAGATGGTCGGAGCTCTTTCTAAATAATTATGTTTTACCATATCATGTTTGGTTTCAAATATGCAGCAACAGAGTTTCAATAGCATAAATTACAAAGTTGTGGGTGTTTTTATTTTTTTTTTTTCAAGCTGTTAAAATGTATTATTTGTGGAGGAGTGCAACTAAGCAATACAGCAAAGCCGTGAGTTTGTGTTTTTAAAAACAAAAGTGTGTGGGATGATGAAAGAACAATGACAGCGGAGCTTCAAGCAGACAAATGAAAAGCTTTTGTTTTTGTCTTTTATTCAAATGTTTGGACTTCTGGTGTAACATCTGTGGGTATCACTTTTGTCATCACATCCAACGTTTATTATACTGACTAATTTTTAGTTTTTAAAGATTTTGTCTTTTTTTTTTTCAGAGAATTAAAGAGAATAAGAAGTTAATAAAAACATAATCAGAAATTGATAATTATCATGACTCTTTCCCACTTTTTGAAGCTATTTCTTCCATCCAGGTGTCGTTTCATAGTAAGTATGTGCTCTAATCTCCGAGAGAAGAGCCTTTTCTTCAGAAATCCATGTTACGTGTGTCTCATTCAGTCCCTGATTTTCCACTCATGGCAGCTCTGGCACTCAGTGAATAATGACCTGCCTGTAGTGAAAGGCCTCACGGGGCCGGGCGAGACGGATCCAAGAAAGGCTCCGGTGAATAATTGGCTGATGAGTAAATGAGTCTTTAATTGCCTGGTGTGTGTTTTTTTTTTTTTGTTTTTTTTTTCCCTGTGTAGAGTTGGTGTGTGTTGGGATGGGCTTGTTATCATTTGTGCCAAAAAGGGTTCAAATGATGTGTTTTAATTAAAGCAGTACAAGGACTCAGGTCTGTCCCAGCCTCCCCTCACTGTCTGCCACCATGTTGAGTTGTGGGGAAACAGGGACAGATGGATCGTAAGCTTCGCTCCCCCTCCTCCCCCTGAACACACGCACACTTGTGCCAGCTCTTTTTCAATGGACTGCATAAACAATCTGGTGTCCCACTCAAATGCTCTTACGGATTAAAAGCAGCTGCAGCGGCACATCCCCCTGCGTAGTGCACCGACTTTCACGCAGCACAACAACCCTTTTATATCATATATCAAAGGATTGTGGATGTGCCGGCCGGGTCTCGACAACAGAAGACTTAAAACAAGACTTGTGAATCAGAGAGCTGCGTTTGAATGTTCTCAGCTTGACAGTAGTAGTGTGGTGAACATTTTGACTGTACTGTATATCAGTTTGAGAGATAGAGAAACACGTACAGGCTGACGTATTTCCATCAGATATGGCTTTGTTTAACCACAGAGTATAAAGGGCCTGGATGAGGAAAGAAAAAAGGCTGCTAGGAAAGGAAACACAGTCCTGCGCATTTGCATGTTGACCTGGCTGTAACGCAAGGCTGCAGGAAACCCGGAAAGACCATGACTGCTTAGACAAACAGACACGCTAAGAAAACAGTGCTAAAAAGTGTATCAAAGGTTTCTGGGTAAAAGAAAGGCATTATTTTGCAGATCTAAGTGTTTATTAAGTCTTTGTTCTTTACCAAATGTATTGTCATTTAAATATTTAGCAACAGATTAATTAATAATAATACCTTTTGGTTAATCTTTTGGCAGTCTTACATGATCCATAATAGTAGATCATCAACTACCTCAGCCCTTGATCAGTTTTTAGGACATTAAACACACTGAATACATATTGTCCAAAGCATGATACTTCTAATGAGAGCACATTTGCCCCTTTCTTACCTCATAACTCACTTTCTCGCATACAAAGACTCACACGCACACAGAAGTTAAGATTCATAAAATGCAAACAAAGCTGAAATAATACACATTCTTCCATACGACTGACTAGACTGGAATGTAAACCCGAATGTAAAGGCCGGCACTGCATGTCTCGTTTAACACAACGTTAGCTCTTAAACTGCTCTCCAGCTCATCTGATTGAGACCTGATAACATATAGTAACCATCCACTAATACGGCGCATCATTAGCCCACCTAGACAGAGACAGGTTTGTACTGGATGTATGTATATCTGCAGCCCAGAGACCGTCAGCGAGGCTGCCTGGCTGATATTACAAAGCAGGATGTGGAGGGGGAAGAAACAACATAGCTGGAAGGAAAACACAAAACTGGAGTATACTGCATACACACAATCTACTATAATATCTTGCTTAATCATTCAAGGAGTCGCCGGCATGTGGGATGAGCTCTGGCCTCTGATGAAACGGTCTCTCCAGCATTCAAAAGGAACTGCAACATGCAAGCTTCCTCACATAGGTTAGGAACATTCAGTATTGTGATGCATATTTATTTGAGGCTTGTCTGCTCAGTTTATATCTTGCTTTTCTTTCTCATTACCATTCTTGCAGAGCATCTTTTTGCCCCGTGCATTATGTAGATCCCACTGATGGTTTATCTGCTGTCTTCTTTGTAGTCCATGGCGGATTCTAATGCGCTCTCCTCCTTAATGTTGTTTTATTTTTTGTGCTTGGACTCACTCAGGGAACACGCTCAAGCACAGGGCCTTTTCTGTCAAAATGTAATTGCATATCCGCTTCTAGCAATGCATGGTATATGTAACTGATATTGTTGTTTTGTGTTTTATTTTTATTTTATTCTTTTTTTATTGTTTTTTCAAAAGGATAAACATACACACATCAAAATTTCACAGCAAACTACACCTAAGACAGGACAAGAACAGGAACCAAGGACAAAGAAAATATAACAGAGAGTTATATACAGTATATATTCTACATGATATATATCATATGTACAGAATAGTACATTATATTATATGAACTAAATAATACCACAGAAGTCACATAGTACATTGTTTGTCTGTCTCTGAGGTGAGAGGCCATTTGTTTGTACCTGGCTCACATGGCTGTGAGACGAGGCTTGCTCACTCTCATGAACTAGCTTGTCACACAGGAAAAAAGCTCTGTCTTTGCTCTTCATGCAGAGTGACCACCTGTTGAAGTGTGCTCACTGTTACCATGTGTCCCAGCCTGCCCTGGTCACACCCACAAAGCAGATGAAGCTGACCTGATCTGCGTGCACACAAACTTTTTCATTTTTGTCAATTAGGACGAAACCCTTTTAGCTTGTGACCCCTTAAAATGGATTAATGTCTACTCTTGACCACTTATCACATGGTCTTAATGTGGATATGAGTTGTGAGTTCATCTTTGCCCCAACACTGACCTTCTTAACCTTAATAATTGTGGGGACCAGCTTTTTGACCACAAACAGAGGGTCCCCCTTGTTATACACGCACACACACATTTTTGTTTGATTTCTTTCTTTGTTTTATTTTGTGTTGCCTCTCCTGCAGTAATTGCTGTGAACAATGTACAGTATGCTTGTTTTGCTCTTTGATTTTGTCATTATTATTTCATGTTTGAATATTGAATGAGACTACAAGGCTCTTGGATTTTTTCACTTGTATTTAGTTGTTGTGCCTGTTGGTTGTATGTCTTGAAACAATGAAGCAAACTCAACTAAGACATGTATAAATATATAAAACACATACTTTAACATCATGTTACCTGGCTTAAAAATGCACTTGTTTTCTTTCATTTAGATTACTTGTGGCTGCTGAAGTAATACATTTCAACAGACTCCTGGTTTTATGGATAAGAACAAGTTCACGTGTTTTGTTATGTTGAACGAGGGTGAAAGTCAATGGCTTGTAAAAGAAAGTTATGTTTCCTCTGTTTTTATGTTTTAAATGAATTACTGTGAATGTCAAAAATGCCTTTGTCTTTGAATTCCTGGAAAAGCATTTGACCAACGCAGCAAAGCCAGTTTCAGGAAAGGAAGGTCGCGACTGCTGCATTCAAGTCAGCAGAAATGTCTTCCACTCAGCAAAATAACTTGGGCTCTGTCCAGAACAGCCTCTGGTCCTCTTATTGATAATGTCAATCCTAACAGCACCGAGCATGTTGTCCATCACAGCACAAGGGTAAATAGACAGATGGAGAGCTGCCTGCATCTATCCAATGAAAAAGCATTGTGTACAGTTTGTGTAGTCAGATAGATGTGCTTTAAAATAGCAATAAAATACAATGGACATAGAAAACATCACAAAACAGAGTTGTGTTTTAACAAAACTATGATACTTAGATGTTAGAAATTATACCTACTTGTGGTTTCAGGGCGTTCGTCCAAAGATAACGGAATGAAGAACACACAGGGCAACAATCATAATAATGATAATAATTTATTTATTCAGGTAGAGGAAGAGTCTTTGGCAGTGAAGAACACAGGAACCGAGGGTGATTTAATGAGAACATTTTAAAGTGAAGTGCTGCGTGGAGATAAATGACTGGGCCAACTGGGCCATTAACACAAGTCCAACAGTGAACCAGTTCTCCCAGGGGGGATGTAATGTGGCACAATAGCATGACATTGGAAGATCTGCAGAAATGGACTACAACTGGAATAAAAATAAAAAGACTCTTGAGTGTTTATCTGCGAATGTGTGGCTGTTATGTGACAGGTGATAAGTGTTGATGATGCTGCTGTGAAACTATGACGGTGCTGGAAATGTGGAGTGAGCCCATGAGACAAACAGATGGCTGTTTACTGTGCGAAGAGGTGTTTGCTGTCCCTCAGTACAGATTTCCAAATGTATCACAGTAAAATCTGGCACTGGCCTTTTTTTTTTTTGTTTTTTTTAATGACACTCTGAATTTGTTAACTTTTAAAAATCCTCCATCACTCTCCAATCTGGCATACTTTTCTGGCCTGAACTGTGTTACAAAAACATATAAAAAGCAACAATTACAAACAAAAATAGTAATTCATTTAGTGAAGAGGGAGAAAACCACTTACAGAGCGGCTTGCTCATTCTTCTGTATTCACATCCCATTGGCATTTCCTACCAACTGACAAGTGCAACTCTATAGTTCATATAATGAAGGGCGAAGAGGTACAAGTATGCATCGGTTTGAAACACTTTGCATTGTGTTTTCCATTCCAGGAAGTCAGTTCCTTCCTCTTCTCTGTTCTTGTGCATCTATTATCTTCTTTGGGGTTTTTTTCCCAAACAAGTCTGAAAATGCGAGGATGTGAAGAAACGTCTTTCTGGATTAGAAAGCAGCACAAATTTAATCTCTACACCCTAAAGATAGGGCAGGTAAGGCCATTTCAATATTTGCCAATGACTTGTTAAAACCAAGTAATGGAACCAATCAGAATGCACGAAACACTGCATTCGTCACACAGCTCACAATATGAGAGGGGCATAACACACACACATAGTGCACACTGTGCATGAGCCGGACATGGCAGCTAAACATGCCCCGGCTAGGGAAAATAATGGCATCACAGCTCCTGTCAATCAATTAATCAATATCATTCAGAATACTGTCAGAGGTCCATTCATTCATCGATAAAGGCAACAGGACTTGACACTTAGTCCACTTCTCCTTCTATTCCACCATCCATCTCCTCTTTCTGCATTCATCACACTTCTATCACCAGAAAAGTAGATATTCAGCTACACAGACGTCACAGGACAAAAAGAAGTTCATTCAATATCAGAATACTGTTGGAGGTCAGGAGTTTGGCTGCTCCCATAACATGTGCAAAAACCTGTTGTTGTAAAGAGTGGCGGCCACTTGGGGTCGCTGTTCACTCTGTCACAGGCATCACTAGTCAAAAGTCAAGTCCCACTGGCACAGCAGTCACGCTACACACCCATGTTCCATATTAAGGCTGGGCAAAGGGCTGAAAGGGACCAGGAGGGATGGCACAGTTCAGGGTGAGACGCCACTGGCAAGATAAGAGTCAAAGCTCTTAAAGAGTCTGAAAACTCATTGGGATCCATCAGCGGTCCTCCAGTGCTCCTCATCCATTTATCCATCCAGCCTCTTCATCTAAAAGCCAACAGTTCACATCAAGTCCATGCTTTGTATTGTCCTGGATTAGTGGCGTAAGGGCAAACCGCTGGGTCCCTGCAGTTTAGGGGTCACAGAGTGACCTTGCTGAGTCTAAGCGACAGGCTCGAGCGGTGCTGGGTGCGGGGGAGTGTGGAGCTACACCGGCTCCGCAGCTGGACTGTCCGACCCGCCGAGCCTCGCACCCGCAGCAGGAAGTCGAAGTTAGCTGAGGTGTTCATGGCGTAGAAGACGTTGGCATTGTCTGGGATCACCAGTTCTGAAAGAAGATAAAGGGGGAGAGAAAAAGCAGAATGTGAGTATGATTTAAGCTCTTAGCGCTGTTATACTTTTAGTCAGCAATACATGGGTCACCGTGGTTCATTAAGTTTGGAAAACGGCTGATCAGTGGAAAAAATTACAATAATTAAAATGCTGAATTGCAAATTCAAAGAGTGTTTCATCATAGTTTCTAAATACTAACTGCTGCAGCAGCTTCTGCTTACTGTATTCACTGTAAATATCTGACTATAAGCTTTAGAATTATACTGTCTATGAAAGATATTATTTGAGACAAATTAGCACAAGTTTTATCACAGTTTTTTGGAGAGCCCAACATGTAGCTAGCTAGGTGCCTCTGGTTGAGAAAAGTCTGAATAATGAGAAAAGATATACATGCATAGAAAACAATCACCTAAAACCCTCAAGAACCCCAGAGGTTCCCTGAAAAGAATTAATGAAGCTCCATTTAAAAAGTAGAGCCATGTTTTTTTTACCTCTCTCCTCAGAGATGACCTGTACCAGCTCGTATCCCTCCACTGGCTCCACCTCCAGGTTGTGCTTCGCCATGGCTCTAGAAACTACAGCTGGAGTCTTGTCTTGATTGGTCAACTATTTAGGGAAAAGACAAAAAAAATTACTCATACAGGGTTTAACGTATACATCATGTAAAAATGTAAACCGAGAGCATCTCACTCACGCAGGAACACACACACATATGCATTTACCAATATGCTCTTGTAGAGATTCCCGTTGCCGTGCTCCAGACTGACTCTTATGATGCACGCATCCTGGGCCTGGGTGTTATAAGCTGGGGTTTGGCTTGGGGAGCAAGGGGACATGGGTGTGAGGGAGATGGAACGTCTGTGGGTGCAGGGAGGCCCAGGGAGTGAGGGAGATGCAGGAGTCATGGAGACACTGGCTGTCGACGAGCTGGTGTCCATGGAGTGGAGTGAAGTACAAGAGGAGGATTCTGATAGCTGAGGAAACATATAACCAGAAGTTACACACAGATGCACAACACCATAACTGGATCATTTTCTTCCACAAATGCACTGAACCATAATCTGATAATTCATTTGCAGCTATTTGAGGCGAGGGGGGAACAAGACGTGAAAGTACTGGGACAAAGTGACGCCTGCAAAGCTTAAAATAAACAGAATTGTTTTTCATATAAACCTCAAATGACATCATTTTGACTAAGGGACTGTAAGACAATTATGAGGGGGGAGGAGGACCAGAAAAAAGCAGTGCTATGTATTTCTTTCTTTTTTCTGATGGGTAGGTTGTCAAGCTTTTTGGGGAAAGTAATGGAAGGCCTTCCCTCATCCCAGAGTTAGCTTTTATTTTATTCCTCCCTAATAAGAAAATTAAATATTTCCATCAGCGGCTTTTGTGTACTACACGTGTAATAAATGCACATTTAGTCATTTTTGGACACATTAGAGCTTTGTTTTCAAAATCAGCAATTAGCTAGTTGGATCAATATGTCAGTCCTGAGAAACACAATAGACACAGATCTTTAGTAATTCATGATTGAACATTTCCCTGCAGAGACAGTGCATCATTTCCCACCAGCCTAAAGCAGCTCCCACCTTCACTCTTATTTTTTGTGCAATTTTAACAGCAAAGTGAATTGTACCAATTCAAAAGTGTTGTTAAGTATTATTTTGAGACTCTTGGGGAAAGGTGTTTTTTTCCTCTTAGTCAAGAGGAGGGCCCAGAGAATATATTAATAACACTGGTAGAAGGCCTTATTTTATAAAAAAGTGAGACACAAAGTTCAGCTCCCCTCACCACACCAATAATTTTCATACAGTCCCTAAGTATGACCAAAACTGACACATTTTCTTTAGTGTTGTAACTCACCTTGTTCTGCTGGGAGTCGGAGGTGTGAGTCGGGGTGAGGCCCTCGCTGTCTGACGGGCTGCTGGAGTCACTGGAGGACACGCTGACTGAGTCCATGCTCTCCCCCGAGCTGCCAGTAGGAGGCGAGCGCGGTGTCTCTCTGACTGGGGAACTGGCTGCATTACTGTCTGTTCCAAGAAACAGCCTGGAAAGTAGAGGAAGTCAGTTATTAGATATTAAAATAAATAGGTCACAGCAATTCAGTGCTTGAATATAACAGTGTGACATCTCTAATGTGACACGTCTCAGCCAAATAAAAGTATACTTAAAGTTCAGACATTTAAAACAAGACCCTCCTCCATTAGGTTTATATTAACATCTATTGTCTGGATGTACTCACAGGCTCAGTCTCTTCACCATGCTTTTTCTAGGCTTGGGTGAGGTTGGACTGCTGTCACCAAGACCTTCAACCTCACAGGACAAGGCGTAGCTGCAAGAGAGAACATTGATAATTAACCTTAAAGATCATAAAACATTGCCAAATCACGTGCCCGTTGGTTTTGAGAACCATGAATTCTGAGTAAGAAGGAGGGAAAGAGAAAGTCAGAGCGGACACAAGAAGTACAGTACAATGGATCAGTAGGGAGTGAAGACATGACAGAAGAACAGCAGGGAGAGGCGAGGAGAAAGGACAGAAAGAAGCTTCTATTGTGGGTTTGTTTCTAACAATAGGTCCAGCAGACCATGACCTCATGCACTAATTTGCCTTTTATCTAATGGATAACAGTGCAATCAAGAAAGAAGGTATTTTGAGCAAAGCAGCAGTACCTTTCCTCCTCACTGAGCTGAGTCTGGCTCTTAAACCAGCGGAGGAAAGCCGGGTCTGGACTCAGACAGTAGCTGTTACAGGCCGACTGGAGCAGCTTGATCTGAGCGATCACCTCAAACTCCTGCAGAGACGGAGAGAAAGTTACAGACGTTAGATCTGCTGAGCTCATCATGTGATAATTGTCCTGGTGTAATCATGTCAGAGGAGGCCGCTTGCAGCTACACTCACCCTGCGTCTCTTCTCAAAGTTGTTCAGACCACCCTGCGGAGGACACAAAGAGCACGCTGTCAGACCCTGGACATCACATACCAGTGGCTGCTTAGACAAACAGCATTAGGTGGACCACTCCAAAAATGGACTGACAAAATTCCTCACGCGCTCATGGAAACTTACGCCCCAGTTTCTGACAGCGGTTGCACAGACAGACTCTCAGATCTGCAGAGTTGTGTAAACTCGCAGACACATGCTCTCAAATATTGAAACACACACACACACAAATTCAGCAGGTGTCAAGGATTCTTTTTTCTTACCTCTACTAGGTCAGGCAGGGCTGTATCCAACATGGTCAGGTCGGTTAGAAAAGTCCCCAAGTACGGTATCGTCCCTTGCATCGCTCCCTGTGGAGAAAGACAGCTTTTTGATATCTCTGAAACCACACTTAGTTTAAATAAACACTTTAAGGATGCCACAATAAAGCCAGAGACTAATTTACGCTGTGGTCTTTGTGATTTATAGATGCCAGGGTGGGTTTTGTAAAACACAACAGGCTCAATGCAAGTACAGCACATAGTGCACTGAGTAAACAAAGCTGAGCATGTTGCTTCATCATACTGGAGAGGCTAGAACTCACTTTACAGTACATTGCTTTAGAGGAATGTGTTGTTTAAAATTACAGAGCTCTGTTTTAGCTCTCTTTGAAGAAAAGATCCATTTGTCTGGCGTTTGTTGCAGAGGCTCTTTGTTAGCCAGTCTTTGTCTTACCATTTCCTTCTGCAACTGTAGTCTCTTGTGGGTGCGTTTCTGGTGCTCCTTAGCACAACTCTCCAGACTGGCAAACTTTGAAGTGCCTTCCTGTAGGGCAAACAAACAAAAAATACAGCTTCAGTCCTCGAGATTCTAACCAGTGAATGAAGGAATGTTTTCAGGATTTCCAGATGAAGTCTCACATTGTGAGAGGGACATCTACACACTTTAAAGCTGGGATTTTTTTAAATTGACTCATTCCTATCCCTCCATCCCTCAGATATGAAATACACATTAGAACTCACCCTCATGAGGAGCTCTCTGCTGGTCAGGTAGTTGTTGTGATCGGAGAAAATGTCCGACAGTTCCTCAAATGTCTGCATGCTGTCTCTGTGTAGAGCACAGATTCATGTTAGCTAACAGTAATGGACATATCAGCTAAAATATATACTGTTGAATTCTTCCAAATGGCTGATTCTTCTATCGAGACTCATTGAGATTAGCTGCATAGTTGAAAGATTGGAGGCTTACTTGTGCACACAGGCCCATGCCCTTTTCAGCCGGTAAAGCGGGTTGGACTGCAGCGCAGATACAATGGCTCGCAGAGACGAGAAGTTTTTGCGTATTCGACACTCCTGTCAGGAGACAATTAACACAAGGTCAGTCAGAACGTGGCCCATTTTTGTGGGAGGTTTATAGGTGAATTTGTGTGTGTTTGCCTGTGCGTTTCTGCCAACCTGAGCGATGTCTATCCAACGCTGGATGACCCGCGCCCTGACATGAGGTCTGATCTGTCTGTGTTTCAACACTGTGCTGACCACGCAGGCCGCCACAGCATTAAACTGCGTGATAGTGGCTCGAATGGTGGGGGCGCTGTGCTTGTTGTGCTTCTTATCCCTCTGGGACCAGACAGAGCCCAGGCAGTGGTGGGGTACAACCTTTTTAAACAGCAGCTAGAGCAGAAGAACAGGCTGACGTTAGTATGACGACACTGAAGAAACATCTCAGGGATGTAACCTGCGTAACCTTTCCCTCCTACACTCCCTGTTTCCCCTTCATTTCCCTCCACTTACTGCATCCATGTAGGTCAGCTGCTCAGCCACCAGGTCGGCCTCAAACGACAGGAAGTCCTCCTGGACCTCGATCTCCACTTCCTCCTCCTCCCCCAGGCAGAAAGAACTGTTGCCGTGGAAACCAGCTGAAAGCAGGCAAACACAGATAATTTGACTCTGAGGAAATTTGATACTTAATATAAAAAATAACTAATACTGTCCAGAACAAAGAACTCTATGTTTTAAAAAAAGATACTTACCATCAGTGTCGTCCATGCTGGCCTGACTCTGCAGCTGCTCCAGCAGACCCTCTGCCCGTCTAAGAGCCTCCGAGCCTGGCAGGGCCCTGCGCAGGTAGTCCATCAGCCTGTGGAGACAGGGGTAGTCAGGAGGCTCCTGGAAGTCTTCGGGACACTGGTCCAGCCAGGCACGCAGGATAGAGGCCAAGGCACTGTGGACACAGCAGGGAAAGATTTGAGAGCGTTAAGAGAGCTGGCAATGATAGAGGGACAGGTGTGATAAGTCAGCTATATTGCTGAAGGTTACAAAAAAGTGTTATGTATTGAAAGCTGTCCATATGGAACTGATAGCGATGAACATATAAAAATGTATCTCACTTTCTTATGGCTCCGTTGGTTTCAGAGCCTTGGCTCCTGCCTCTGTCTTGCTCGTTTTCTTCCACATTTCCATACCTGCAACAGAAAATAAATCACTAAAAATCAGAAAATCACTAACATATAGTGAATGCATTCTTTTGGCTTTATGCAGAAGCTCACTCCAGCACCTACCTGTCTAACAGTAGCTGCAGTACAGTCTGTGTGCCGGCGAAGGCTCTGTAGGTGGACAGGAAGATGGAGGTGTAGGTGAGGTCGTTGTCTCCGAACGCTGTCAATAGCGTCTCCACCAGACGCTCCAGTGTTCCTGCGCGGATACTTCGGATTTTGCAGGTCTCCAGCTGGCTCACCGTGTGGCCGGGAGGCAGACGATCGCCCTCCGCCTAAACACACACATGCAAACACATATTGTTACCCTGTTAAACCAGTGTGAACTGAACTGAGGAGTGCTGTTATGTATGCAGTGACTTGGCTGGTGCTTGGCTGGTTCTTTGCTTTGTTTGGCTTTGGATGCATGTCATCACAGATAAAATACTTTTAATGTGTAGTGCTGTCTTGGTTGTTGATGATGTGAAATTACAGGAGTGAAACAATTCATTAGAAGACAAAAACAAAGATGGAGGGAGGAAACGGTAAGGACAATCGTGACCTATATTTAATTCAGATTTCTCCAGATGTGTCCGACTATTGTGTCTACAGGGAAATAGAATGAGTGGTTGCACAACAGGCGGGGAGAGAGTAGAAGAAGCGGTGGCACAGACGTGGAGAGAAAGAGACCTTGGTGAAGTTAGCACGCTACAACAGGAAACGCTCCAATCTGCTTTTAATCACAGCAGGCCCCTCCTCCACCGTCCCTCCAGACAGAGAGGAGGACAGCAGCGGAGCCAAGTTCTCCCACCTCTCCCCTCTGATAACAACTCAGTACACCAAGAAATACCTTTATTTATCTCTGTGAGGTGACCCAATGTACAGTCACACGCACGCACACAGGCTTAGACTTTACAATTCACAATGAATTAGAAATACACTGAATCTGCAACCAAATCTGCAAACTACTACACACCCTGTAAACAATACATCAGTGCAGGCCTACAATCCCACTGATTGTAATTGCTGTTATTCACTGACAATTGACTGTGTACAGTAAATATACTGATGTCTCAATAGGGACTGCTCTCTATTCTATTTGACTCAATAGACAGCAGTGTATAAAGTACACGTTGTTTTAATTAGCTCAGTTGGCAGCTCATGCAGTTGTCAATACATCAATACAGTTTTAAAGCCTCAGAGCTGTTATCTATCTCTTCTTTGTGCCAATCCCCCATCCCCCATGTCAAGCACAAAGAAACGACAAACTAACAACGCAAGATCCAGATTTTTTTCCCTGTAAACAAAAGGAAAACCCCATAAATCGGACTTGTAATTTCTGTTACGCTGGGTTCATGCATTCCTTTAGTCCTTACTGAGAAAACACACAAGAGAAACTTAAGGATAATGCCCCTAATTGGCCCTTCTGTGCAGTATAATAATATACTGTACAGCATCTTATTATACTGATATAAACAGCACAGTGGAGGAAACAGCAAGGCCTCACATGCATATGCACAAAAGCCACCCCCCCCCCCCCTTTTTTTTTTGTCATACCAGCGTTTTATACAACACTGCTGTACACGGGAGTGAACCGTTTTTGGCAGCTGGGAAAGTCAGGAAATCACATGCTTTAGCTAAACAGTCCAGGTCTGGTGAAAGTGTTGATTTTCAGCAGGCAACTAAAAAGGTGTTGTCTAAACTGGGAGATTTATAGCTCAAATGTTAAAACAAAAGCCCTGGTGGAGCACAATGCTGAGAGACGCCCCACAATTGAAAGACACGGTCTGCTTTAAACAATAGAGATTAGGTTTTCTGTTTTTACAGCACTGCGGGCTGCACACAACTAACTGGATTGCTTTTATAAACCATCAACATGATCAGTTCCTAGGCAGAGACTATTCCACTTTGGGTAAAAATCAGCACTGCAGCAGAGAGTGGAAAAGGCATCAGGTTTTCATGTGTGTGATCTGTTTCGCTGAGGATTTTGGAGCTTGACCCGTCTCTTCTTTGAAAAAGCTTCGTCAGCTGTGCATTCTGTCATACTGGGAGACATCAGACAGGCCCACTCACCCCTAGCCATCTCGCTCCCTTGTTGGCCGCCTGCTGAATCTGGACCCTCTTCAGTGTCACGTTGTAGATGGCTCCTTCCTCGACTTCCTCCCCCCAGTCCTGCACCGAGCTCTGAAAGGAGAGAGTAAGAGGGAAAATGTTAGAAACCTCGAGGAGAAAGGAGAGGAGAGTTGTGTTTAGGATAAAAAAGATATAAGAAGAGCTAACTTCCACAACAAGTGTCACTTCAATTCAAACAAAATAGGAATCGACTTTTTTTGGAAACTGAGAAAAGCAGAAGGAAGAATCAGAAGAAAAACACAGAAACACAACCACAGCACTCAAATAAACTAATAAATGAGGGACTAAAGTGCAGCAAAACATCAAGAATGACCAACTCCCCAACCCCCACCACTGCAGCCTGCCAGGCCTCCCTCCCTGTCTTTACTCCATCTTTTATTCCCTATCCATCCTGGACCGCTTCCCCGGAGCTCAGAAAGCTGGAGATAAGAGCCAGAATGGATGAGGTCTCACAAACAAACCCCTACACAAGACATTTGCATCACTTTTTCTCTCTGTTGACATGCCTTTGTCTGTTTGCCTGCCTAATTATACAAGCCAAGAGAGTTTGATTACAAATCGGTGCCTTGAGAGCACAACCACGCTTAAACCAGCTCATAAGGCTTGCAATTTGTGCTCATCTTGCATATGTCGCGTGTCTGTCTCTGGTTGTAAATCACTGACAAACAGCAGAGTGCATAAACAAACAGAGGGAGCAGAGTGAAATCAAAATACAACAAAACCCCTGCTCAGAGAGTGTGTGCGCAAACACAGTCCGGGATATGCTGAGGCATCAACATATGGAGACAGAGACAAAAACAGAGGCAGAGACAGCGAAGACGGAGAGGGACTGGCCAAATATAAACACCACGCATGCAGTATTATGGCCAAGTGCTCACACACACAGACACACACACACACACACATTCAGGCTGCGGTGGCCAAGATCACTCTCACTTGTCCCCACTTTCATTTACACAGCTCAATGGCAAAGTCCACGCTATTCCCCAAACAGAGGGGCTGCCAGAAAAGAAGTCAAGGGTCAAAGTCGCTGTTAACAGGCTCAATGGACAGTCCTGGAGGCCGTTGGCACTCAGCCATGACTGGGCCGTGTTTGGGTTTGAACAGAAACATGTGATGCCGAGATGAAAGGAAAGCCCAAACCAAAGAAAAACACAAAGGGAGAGAAAGAAAAAAAAAGGATTTTAACTGGCTCTGGCAGATGAAACCAGCAAGCATGTCTGAAACAGCTGCATTTGTCTGAAACATGTCTACATGCCCGTCCCCTACCCTGTTCATCTTGTCTTATGGTCAGCAACCTTAGTAAGTTGTCTCTCTGCCTCTCTTACTCCCTCTTTAGCTGCTGCTGGCTGCCGGCTGGATGGCTGGCGCAGAGACAGATAAATACATCAGTGCATGAGTCATGCAGTCCACACACTCCCAAAACAATAGCGGGAGGTCTCTGTGCTGGCCGGCCCGGGCTGCTGAGTTCACAGTCTGCACACACAGCCTGCTTTTTGTCAGTCACAGAACTGGAGATGTTTTTCAGAGCAGGGTTTTAAAAAAAAGCTCTGCTAGCTTTGTGCACAAAGTTCCATGGAAACCAAAACAGCCTGTCACAGTGATATTTCTATTCATCAGAGAGACGAGGATAGGAAACATTAAACAGGGATTAGTTTACAGAGAGCATAGTATATCAAATGACCCTGGGTAGGGTGTAAACAGGAGATGAGTTGTTTACTCTCAGCACTAACTTGGATCCTTCCACAGAAGATGCTCAAAAAGTGCACAGGGGGGACACTAAGGAGAGCAGAGAGGCAAATAGTACTCTATCTCTGCTTAAATAGTGCTAATCTGCCTATCAGTCCATCAGCTGTGTGTGAAACAATACTCCCAAGATAACAACAACAACAACAGTTAATAGTGTTAAATCTTTGGCGCTGATCTGTTGGCTTTTGTGTTTTCCTTGCCTGGACGCAGCTGGGACCCGTGGAGAGACAGGGGCCTCGCCAATTGTTCCCTCTCTGTTTCACTGCGGGCCCCCAGACAAAAGTTTTCATATGCACCATCAGGGAGGGGGAAAGCTAGCGGATCGAGTTCATATTCTGGCGGAGTCGGCAGGGGATTTTTTATTTTATCCTCCCCCTTCCCCACGTTTCCCCAACTTTGCGCAACATCTTTACGCACCAACAATGTAGGTTACACGGGATTTAAAGCCTAGTAAAAACTATTAAAACTCAATGTTCAACTGCCCCCCCCCGTTCCCCTCCTCCTCCTCTTCTTTTCCCCTTTATCCGCTACTTTCCCAAGCCTACAAACACCCCCCTCCTTTTTTTCCCTCCCCCCTCTCTTCAAAACCACAAACTCAACAACAGAGCACAGGATGGAAAACCATGAGAGTTTTTTTTTTGTTTTGGTTTTTACCATTTTAGTTTTCCAGGCGAATTTCATGGTGAGCGTTTCTTTCATGGTCCGGGGACAGCATCAGAGCTCGGGAATAATCCGCCAAGGAAAGAAGAAGATGTGTTCCTTTTTTAAATAAAAATAAAAATCCCAGATTCTCGCTGAAAATGTTCTTCTCCTTCACCGCGCACACTTTCGTCCGCTCCACTCTCAGCAGGCTCTCCCTTCTTCTACTGAATGACCGAACTCCTCCTACTTGCACTCACAACAGTCCCGTTTAAACTCCTCCTCCTCCTCCCTTTTTGTCCGAATTTCATCTGACTGACAACAATGTGCGCGCTCAGACGCAGGCTTGTGATTTCTGTTTGCGCAACGCACAAGAATCATAAAACTCTTTCCTGTGAAATTCTTCTTTTTTTTACATCTTCAGAACAAAAAGTTGCTCTGAAAATGAAATGGACATAAATCCTTATATATGTACAGTATACAGTGCAGTCTTGTTTTATTTTTATCACTTTTCTTATTTGTATTCTTTATTTTTGCTTTTGTTTTTAAATTACTTTTGTTTCACTCATTATAATGAGTATAAAACGTGAACATTTTTAGAAAAGAAAATAGAATTGTGTGGGAGTTGTGCCTGTGCTTTACTGAAACAGGCAATGCAAATGGTTATAAACTTCCCTGATGTTGTGATTGTATGCATTAGCCATTAGTTTAGTTTAAATGATAGGTTCACATTTTCACATCTGTCTTAAAACAACAGACCTACCCACATGTACATTGAAAGAGTTACTGGCCAATGTTATTGTCCATACTGGTGGCGAAGAGATTCCTTCATAAAATGATTCCTGAGAAACATCTACAATCCTTGTTCTGTGTAAAAATGCTAACTTATGGGAGGCTTCAGCAGTCAGAGTTAGACTAATCAAGTCGGTCTTTTTAGAACGATATTGCTTTTTTTGTTTCCCCACAGCTTTAGAAGATGCAGCTTCAGCTAAACTTTCAACAAGATTTTCTTTTGAACAAGGACTGTGGATGTTGTCCTCACTTGGAGTCATGTTAAGAGTCGATCTACTCACGATCAGTATGAAATGTGAATCCATCCATGAAAAGAGTACTCCACTGATTTAGTATCACTCCTGTAATATTGTCAGACTCGTGCAGTTAAAAGAAAAGATCAAAACTGATCTGTAGAACCAGAGATTTTGTCTTTTTATCCCACACATTTACCCTTTAACCCTTTAGTTTTCTGGCTGTAGTTTACCAACCTGTTTATGTACTTGAATACATAAGTGGCGATTAACATATAGATTGCTGTAATGTTCATTAACATTAACATACAGATTTCATATGAGTGGATGAAGTGATGCACTGTAGGCCCATAGCTGTCTTGTGTGTGAAGCAGCTGCAGCCTGCGTGGGACAATACAAGGAAGGCCGTAGATGCCGTCACCAGTACTGTGCATTGTCAGCGACAGGAGAGGAGAATAGGCTGAGTGTGAGAATGGGCAACACTGTTCCACTGTGTGAATGTGCCTGCACACGTACTCAAACAGCCCACTTGTGTGAATAAACGGGAAGATATGAATCAAGAGTCGACTTTGTGAGGGGTCTTTTTGTACAAAGTTGTATCGTAAACATACATCAAATGTGAGCAAGCAGTGGTTCATACATCTACTAGTCCATTTAGTCAGCTGATGAAGTAACCTACTGATTCAGAGTCAGGAGACAGTGTTAACGTTATGATGCTTATTGTCATCTGGCTCAGTGGGAGAGATCTGTTAGACCTGTTGTGGCCTCCTTTTTAATATTATGTGTGTGAGCATGTGTGTGTGTGTCTATGTGATATGCCTACCCACTCCTCTGGCTCCCATAACACCAACACGTAACCCCAACGTCACTCTCAGCGTCACTGGTTGTCACACACCACGGTGTCAAGTAGGGCGCACACACACACACACACACACACACACACACACACACACAGATGCACCCACGCACACAAGGTCCCCACTTTTGGCATCATTGCTCACTCCCAGCTTTGCTTGGAGGGCACTAAAAGGCCAGGGAAGCCCAGTGTACGTCTCCTTCAGTGTTTCTCCGTGTGTGGTTTTATCAGTGTTTCTTCGTGCTGACTGTTCATCAGGCTGTATATCTGGCCGGGCTCCAGTTCCCAGGCCGAGCTGCCCCGGCGTCCACTTGGGTCTCTGGAGCTCTGGGAAGCCCAGAGGGGCAGTGGGAAGGTTGCGACCCCTCACGATCTCCAGCTCAGCCCCGGGGGGATTGGAGTGTTGGTCTCACAGTGGGACTGATGTCATATCTCAGCACAAACAAGACGTCTGACAAATGTGACAGCTGCTGCTCCGTCTGATGGATGAGCAGATGAGTACCCACATCTTTCAACGTGAGATGAAAATGTGAAATGTCTTCTCTTTCTCTGGGGTCCAGGTCCATTAAAGTATACTAGTATCATTATCCTAATGGGATGCATCAGAAAAGACTGACAGATTTAGGCCTGTTCATAGGAGGCTAAACTTCAGTAAATGTGAGAGCTGTTTTTAGGTATTTTGGTCCAAATCCAAGTCAAGTCCCCAGTTCTTTAGAGCAAATACAAGTTAAAGAAAAAGTTCAGTTTTGGGAAATACACTTATTCGCTTTCTTGCCAAGAGTTAGATGAGAAGATCGATACTACTCTCATATAACTAGAACGGTGGTTAGCTTAGCTTATCATAAAGACTGGAAACAGAGGGAAACACTTTGCTCTGTCCAAAGGTAACAAAATCCGCCTACCAGCACCTCTAAATCTCACTAATTAACACATTTCGCTCATTTGTTTAATCTGTGTAAAAATGACAAGCTGTTGTTTTACAGGGTTATGTCCAGGACTATTTCTTGACCGGAAGCAGTGACTTCCTGGAGTCTTATCACCACCGTGAGGCTGCTAATTGCAAGTCAAGCTGCTAGTCTCATCAAGTCTAAGTAAGTCTATTTCTAACATAAATGAGACCAAGTTCTTGTATCTGTATAATCTGTAAAGGAACTAGTAAAGTACAGTAGCTGTCAAGTAAAAAGTACTATATTTTCCTCTGAAATGTAGGTCTCTCTGAAACAGATTTGCTGTAGGCTGAAATGTTATAGTTTAAGAGAATGAGACGGAGGTGAATGGCATCCTCATGCTGCTATCTTTGAAAGGCTATCAAATATTGCACATAGTACCCCTGCAATGTAATCCCCACACGAGGTTTCCCTTCTCTTGGAAGACTAATGACGCAATTACACTTAGGAAAGCCCTTGACAAGGGCAGAGCAGTTTTTTATGATGGGTTCCTGCCATTATTGAACTTTCCAAGTATGCTCTTCTCTCTGTTCCACAAAGTCCGGACAGGGAGCTATACAGTACAGACAGAAAGGGGACAAAAACAGGAGGAGCGCTGCTTGCACTGTTATTGCACCACTGTGGGGAAAAACGCACATTCCAGGAAATCTCCCACTTCCTGCCTCCAGCCTCCTGACTCCAGCGAGCCTGCTGCCCTCATACCTGAGGCTGGGGAGCCTCTCTGGCCTGGAGCATGGTCATAAAATCAGACCAATAAGCAGTAGGAGGAGAGGAGAGGAGAGGAGAGGAGAGGAGAGGAGAGGAGGAAAGTGGGATTCCTAATGCAAGAAGATAGAGCAGGAGAGGCCAACAAACACTGGGCATCACAATACTGAAAAAACAGAACCAAACCACAAACACACAACAGGACAGTAACGGGAGTGGGTGTCTCGAGCAGCTTGTGTAATGCCTCACTGTTTACATCCAAGATAAGAAGGTCATGTATCAGAGAAAGTGCACACTGTTGAGATTAACTTGAAAGGACATTATCTCTACCGTGAGTGTGGGAGAGGGAGAGACAGAGACAGTGGGGGAGAGTTCACAGCACAGTCAGACACTGAGAGGATCCATACTGGCTGAAAGACAAGCGCGATGCAACAGGACCATCTTGCACTGGCTTCCAGAGAAAGAGTGATTTCATATTTCAGACCGGAAAGAGACGTTCTGCTTTCTTGTCAGCTGGAAACAAACAGAGGAGAGGAGACTCGTCATTTCACCCAGTGAGAGGAGTACCAGCTGTGGAGCCAAACTATCCAGTGGAAAGTCATTGCGTAAAAATAAAAAATGGAGAGGATGTTTCCTGCTACCATATCTGGACCAAATGTGTCAGTACATTCATACCCAGTTCTTGTTTGTGCATTCTTCCTGTATTATGCACGGGTATGCACACAGAGCGCTTCACTGTATGTTTGTGTGCGGTTGGTGGGTTTGTGTTTTCAAAGCATACTGCCCAGTAGAGGGCAGAGTTCATAAACCGCTGTGTTTATCCAGAGTCAGCAGAGGTTTTAGCCAGACCTGGCCAGAGCAACAAAACCCATGAGCTTGGATTTATGGTGCAGGGTCAGGATGATCTGCTATAACTCAATAAAACCTAAGAATGATCAATCAAAGTAGCTTAAATGGGTCATTTAAGAGCAGTGGCAGGGCACTCAGTAAGTGCAGAAGTTTATTTGATAGGTATTTAATGAGGCAACAGACCAGCAGATGAGTGTCAGTGGATCCAGTAGTAGCAACAACAAAAACACAGATAGATGCCAGGCCTTCTCTTATAACACACACAGCTGCATCTTCTTTTTCTCTTTCTCTCTGTTTCTGTCTCTTCTTTGGTCAACTGAACCCTTTGTTCAGGCAGCCACATGAAAGCTCTGTCTGCCTCTCTCCTTCTCTCTCTGTCTCCCTCTTCTCTTATGTCATGTCTCTGCTCCCCTCAGATCTATTGTCCTGGCTGTTGTTGAGCTCTCCCTCTTTCTCTCTCTGGACAGGGTGACATCATTAGTTTCCAGTAAAGTCCAGCTCTGCAGACCGAGATCCCCTCCCCTCCTCCACACTCCACATTACACACACAGCTGAATCTGCAAACCTAACCAAGGACATGCTTCTAGGAAAAGCTGCTCAAAGTTTCATTAGCACCAAATCCACCAAATCATATTTATGTACAGACATGTTTAGGCCAATCAGAAATTGTGAAACAGACTTATTGTTTCTTATAACAGCCTCCATATGCGGTCAGTTGGACCGTTGCACTAAAGCAAGGATAATCCTCTCTGGAGCTATGATGACTCAGATGGCATGCTGGTAGTTAAGGTTTTTTTCAGGTGTCTCTGCATTTAGAAGAGTTAAGATAAATAAGACAAGTACCAGCAAACACACACACACACACCCCTCCCCTTCATGGGGCCCCAACCCTGACCCCCCTAGATCTAAGCCCTGCTAAGCCTTGAATTAATCGGTCTGGACTAGCTCAGTTGTCTGTCTGACCTCCTGCTAATGAGAGATGGACCATCTGTTGCCCAACAGATACATGTTACCTTAAACTTGTCACATATGCAACAAAAACAGCACACAGCATCAATGAAGCCGGTAACACACTGGTGACAAAACCCGAAATCACACCAGAAAACTACACAGCAGACTTGTTCATTCATCACATCAGAATGTGCAAAATCACACTCACTTCAACCATCACGCTATTTCAGTTTTTACTTTACATGTACATCACTTATCTTCCTTCCATTTAATTTATGTCACTTATTCTAATTCTGTGGGATATTACGCTGCCGTCTGCAGTGCTGTTAGTGTTAAATCAAAGTGTGAAGCATGTGCGTTGCAGGAAATGAAACTGCGTACATGATGGACACAACAACACACACATCGGAGCTGCTGCAGAAAACAGGCAGTAGCTGTACTCTAGCACAAAAACAAGCACGGCTGTTGCCATAACACCAACCAAAATATAAGATATTTACTCAAAAACAATATGGACACATTAAAGACTGTGTAAAGTTGTTATATATATAAAAAGTATATGCTGCTTAATCAAACACAGGATGTTTTTCTTGTACTAAAGTGAGTGTATTTCTTTGTTATTATAATTAGTAATCTGCTGACATACAGAATGTGTGAGTGCTGGCTGCTCATATTAATAACTGCCGTGTGGACACCAGCAGCCTCCAGCTTCACAGACTAATGCCTTACACACTCACACACACTCTTTCTCTCTCTCACACACACACACACACACACACACACACGCACACATGCTAATACACACATCACAATGTCAGCTTGATCTTAGTCATGCGTTCTGGCTAATACTGCGAGTCCTGCCTGAGCGGGAAAAGGAGTAGAGAATTTTGTGTGTGTGTGTGTGTGTGTGTGTGTGTGTTTGGTGGGGGCACCTTGCTAACACACACAAACTCACTCACACACACACACACACACACACACACAGAGAGAGCTGCCGCACCATAAAAACCAAACCAAATCAAGGACGGTGCTGCTGCACATATTGCCTTCTGCCTCCTACCAACCCACCCCTAAACACACACACACACATCCTCAAAACACACACCCATCTCCATATGGTGCGATGAGTTTCTGCCCCAGTTGAGCGAGCTGCTCCCGTGGTGTTGTTGCGCTGGGATGGACGCTCGGGTGACAGTGACAATGCCCACAGTATTGACTTTTCACACCAGTCCTATTATGCAACCTAATTAGGCCCAAGATCACAATATGAACCTCTACAGAGCTGCAGGCAACTAGACAACTTGACACACTGGGGGTCACCCAAGTGTGTAAACACCATCTTAAGTGGACGGGGACCTGGATTTTAGAGAAAAGAGAAGTCTGGTAATTTGTGAATTGTGCAATTTGAGACAAATGAAAGGACTGAAGTACATTACTGTCCCTCCACTTGTGTCCTGTATTGTTGGTGCTTACTGGGTTAATCAATAAAACCATTCCTTTCCATATCCACTGAATGGTGCTCCCCAGCTGTGCCATATATAAACTAACTTATAAGATTTATAAGATTGTAAGACATTATAGAATTGTACCCATACAGTCTTATATTCATTTACAGGCAAAAGCACTAAGAACTGTAGGAATGGAAACACTGAAACGTCACTGAGCATCAGCCTGAAACGTGCACTTCTCTGTAAAAAAAGACAAGAAAGAGGAAGGAAGAGTGCTAACTCAGCTTTCTTACTTTTTTCAATGGAAAACAAGGCATCATCGAAAATGTCCCCCCCCCCTCTTCCTTTGTCCCTGTTTTCCCTGTAGAAAATCACTTCTGCATTTCCAGCATATGACCCGCTGAGGTTACTGAACTACCCTGCTGGTTATTGTAAGCCAACTGGTGTGAGGTAGCGGCTAATATTCCCTCTGCTGGAGTTTTTAATTGATCGGCCAGCGGCATAATTACATTGCCCTATCACTGACACAGAGAGACTGCACACTTCTAACATGCAGTTAGAGCAGTGAAATGTACTGTGATAACCCACTGAGATGTGTGCAGTTGTCAACACTCTCACTTCTGTTCAACTGGGTTCAAACCCGGTCATGTCCTTTGTTATTCCTTCTCGTGACACATCTTGCAACACAACGAATAACTCATTTTAAAAGATGCATTTGCGTTGTCTAAGTTTATTCTTTGTGATTTATTATCATCAATTTCACATGCTCCATCTTCATGTCAATCTCCACATCCCTCCGCTCATGTGGGAGTCTCATTGTCCTCAGTGGACTGCTGATAACGACTGACACCTCAGCACCCCTCCCTCGTCCCTGACCTGAACTGTGGACCTGACAGCTGTCCATAAGTGTTCAGCAGGGCGATTACAGCAAAGTAATCAGTCCAATAACCGCCTTTATGACTGGCATGGTTTCATAACCTCATGCAGGTTGGGAAAAAGTTAACTGACAGGACAGTGAGGAACACCTGAGAGCAGTAAAGGCAAAGTCTTCCAAGTCAGCGAGAGCCAGCTGATGGACCTACAATATAACACGTGGCGAGGTCGTGCAATTATTACTTTTTATTGCAAGAATGAAGTTTGTTTTAGGTCTTTTGTGCTTTTTTGTCACAAAATCGTAGTTTGGGAAGCTGCTGCCAAAGGCAGGACCCAAGTCGTT
The DNA here is from genome assembly GCA_008360985.2 of Macquaria ambigua. Lineage (NCBI taxonomy): Eukaryota > Metazoa > Chordata > Actinopteri > Centrarchiformes > Percichthyidae > Macquaria > Macquaria ambigua. The sequence goes on from VMKM01002098.1 coordinate 29,580, forward strand.
GAAACAACTTTCACTTGAAGTTCCATGACAACCCCACTGGGGGTTTTGTTTATTCTTACATAACTTTATTGAAGATAGTTACCCCTCTATATAATCGCCCGTATTGCCCTCCAGCCCAGCTGTGAAAAACAGTCACAAGGATGAGTTTTTGACACACAGTGTGATGCATGTAAGCTGAGCCTCGCTTTTGGCTACAGCATTCAGAGAGTGTCAGCCTCTGTAAGCTAACCTCCAGTCTTCTTACCCCTCGAAACAATTGGCGGAAACAGTGCTGCGAGATGGGAGGACACGTCAGCCAGGATGTCAGATAGGCAGCGAGGAGGATGATCTCCCAATACTTGGACTCAAAACATACATGCAAGCGCCACAGTGTGACCTCATCTGATAAAAATTCACATAGATGAAGTATTACCGTAAAGTGGGTTATTCTCATAGTAATTATAATGGGTTTTTTGGGGGGTACTGAATTGATCCCTGTTGGAAAGTGTTCTTTTTGCTGTCACAGAATAGCAGTACTGGAGCAGGTGGGGTTCAGTGTCTTGCTCAAGGACACTTCAGCAGCGTGGTTTTCTGTCCTCAGTCTCTCTACTCACTAAATCTCCACGTGCCATTTATAAACACCAAAAATATTTTCGCTTTAGCCTCAATACCACAAGTGCGCACATGCAAACATTTAGCCACAACTAAGCTGGAATAAGCCGTCGCTGCAGGTTGTTTTTCTGGTAATCACACCGTTATGAGGAATCTGCGACCTCACAAACGAACAAATTACAGGTAAATAAACCAAAATGTACGTACGCCGACATGAAGTGTAATGTAAGCAACATTTTTGTCATGCTCTTCCTTTGGCTGACACATATCAAAGTTATTACGGTGTTTCTGAAGTAAAGTGAGTAATGCCTCTTCTGTGAACTCAGCAAAACTGTGCTGACACACACACACACACACACAGTGACCAATAAGCGGTAGTTAATCGAATTACTGCTTTCCACAAGAGGTCAGCTGCCCTCTCATCTGTGCCACCAAAGGTTACTGTCTAGTTTGCATTATTGCATTATGAGCTGTCAACTTATTACATAAAATCGCACTGAGTCAAGGTCACACAGAGGAACTGAAATGCAATAATTTGAGAAATGGCAAACCAATCAAACTCACAAGTTGTGAATGTTTTTGATTTGGTTTCAAAATGACCCTCAGTTACTGTAAATTACACTGGTGGTTTATGTAGGAAGCGTAGGCTGCCGGGTGCCAGATGTGTCACTACCAGTTAGCTGTCCATGTGACCCCCAGCTGGGCCAGAACTGCTGAGTCCAGAACAGCCACAGACTTGCTGTGATTTAGTCTTCAGTTGTAGACAAATACCTTTCTCTCCCTCATGCACACACATTTTCCTCTCCTATCACTCTCCCCCTGTTTCTCACAGTCACCGCAGACATCCAGCAAACAGACCTTGGAGGAGTCACAAACCAATCTGCTCCTCACTGCGTATCTTTAACTGTTTATAATTCCAAGCTTCTTTTCTCAGTGAATTGTTTTTTTAAGCTTAATCTTATTCCTTTTACTGCCCCCCAAACACTCTCCACTTCACTTTCCATTCACATCCTTGAATCTATCAAAACCTTTGACACCAAACAACACTGGAACGCCTCACATACAAACAACAGAAGGCACAGGAAGGTCATTCATGCGGAGGCCAACATCTGCCAGATTGTTTAGCAGGACTGGAAGTACCTGTGCTTCCCAGAAATAAAAATCAGATCTCAACAAACAGCAGGAGGTGGACAGACACAATTAGTCTGCCATGTACTGACCCAGTGGCGCGGGCTGCTCTCTGGGTAGCGAGGCTGGTACCTCTGGAGGGCGACACCGCCTTCCCCCTCCAGCAGTAAGGTGCAGTCCAGGTCTGGACAGTGGTGGTGGGGACCCGCAGGCCAGGGCAGCAGGGTGGCCAGAGGGTAGTGGGAGATCATGCTGACCGCCTAGACCAGCGGCAGGGGTGACAGGGATGGCAGGGCATACTCCAGTATGGACAGCAGAGTGGATGGAGACTTGTTCAGTGGAAGCAGCAGAAATCTGGAGCAGGGGTCTTCAAGTGTTGACGATCAAGATGATTTGAGTTTTGATTTAGGATCAACTCCTTCAGGTCTTGATTGTCAGATGTTTTGGCCACCTACTCTTCTCTCCTCAGTCTGGTTGTAGACTGGACTTGTCTTCAGCTCAGAGGTGTGACTAATGATAACTCTCCTCTCAAGCTGTCCACCTCAGTCTTCTCCTTTCCTGTTTCGTTCCTTTCTCCCACCCACCACATACAGTTTCTTCCTCTCTTCAGTTTTTTTCCCCCGTCTCTCTCTCTGCGAGCCTGGAGCTTGGCTTGCAAACAGCTCTCAACCACATGAGTGATTAAAGTCTATTGTCTCTCTCTCTCTTTCTCCCTCCCTCTCTCTCTCGCCCTCTACATTCATCCCGGCCAGAAGGGGAGGGGTTATCACTTGGTCGGCCCGGCCCCCCTTAAAAAAAAACTACCCACTGACTAACAAGAGTTTGACTGTGGAAGAATGTGAAGAAAAGGAAAGAAAGACAGGAAAGCTGAGATAGAGGGGAGGATGTTGTGGAAGAGGTTCTAAGAATTACTAACAATAGCGGATATTTTCCATGATGGATGGACGTCTGGCCTCATTTACGTCCTGCTGAATCCCAAACTGCACTTCAAACAGATTTCAGATCTTATTCTATTTGTTTTGAGTCATTGCCATTGATGGATTTTGCCATAATTTGTCCCTAAAGCCATTTCAAACCCCCTCCTTCTTTTCAAATGTGTTGCTAGAAGCAGTTACGGCAGTCCTGTGTTTGTAAAACGTGATAACGAGACATTTTTTTACATTAAACTTAACAAGTTCAGGTGTTCAGATGTGCGGATGGCTTCATAAAGTTACTGATTCAGCTCTCTGTTAAGCAGCACAGCTTGGTGTCAATTGTGACAGGAGGGCAAAGGTCAAACCATAATAAATGTGTAACAATTATGGAGAGCGTGCGTGCGTGTGCGCGTGTGCGTGTGTGTCGAGTTCAGGGTAGGAATAAGAACCAGTCATGTGTAAAACACTGCCGTTGTTGAGAAGAGGATTATCTGGGACCAGGCAGTGCTCCGACACACACACACACACACACACACACACACACTGTAGATGTAGATTCAGCAGTTAATATTGTACATAAGGTGAAGAAAGTTGCTTTCTACAGTTAGAAGCTCCAGTGTGAAGTCAGACTTTGTTTTCTCAGGTAAATAAACAGCCAGTGGAAAAACACCAATGTCAGAGAAACATCCGGTGAAGTTGCTCCATGGCAGAGGGACCTGGATCAACAACACACACACACACACACACACACAAATGCCACAAAAGTCGTGGAAAGTAATTACTGTACTTCAGTAAAATGTTGATGTACTTGAGTATTTCCATTTCATGCTACTTTATACTTCCAATACATCTATTGTCAGTAGTTACTTTTCAGATTAAGATTTTACACACAAAGAAACATATGATAAGCTAATAAAATACAACACATTGTTCAAGATTAAACTAGTAAGTCTCAACCTTTTTGGCTCGTGGCCCCTTAAACAGTGTCTAGTTGGGGCCCCTGGTCACATTTCACATGCCTAGTAGCCGTTCCACTAAAGAGATGATTCCCCTCTAAACTTCTCAGATGGTTTTATTCAAATAACTCTTCCAGGACTAATACATATCTGCATATAATCAGTCACATGGTCTATTTTCTGGAGAATTTACTTTTAATACTTGAAATAAATTTAGTTGATAATACCTCTGTACTTTTAGTCAAGTAGGATTTTAAATGCTAGACGTGTAATGGAGTATTTTTACATTGTGGTATCGGTACTACAGCTTAAAGGATCTAACACACCAGTGGAGTCGTCTTTCAGTCACTAACAGCTCAGTACCAAAGAGAAAACACTGCTGTGGCATCAAGTAGCCTCCCCTGGGACTCGAGTGTTGCGGACATGATTCAGACCTTCACTCTGACTCAGCATGACAAAATTCCTTTGGGTTCTTAACACGCAAAAATGAAACAAGACTCCACCTAAAGTATGTTTATATTTAGTTACTGACTCATGCTTGGGAGCCATGGATTAAAAAAAACCCAAACATTAAAATGCCTCTCTAATCATACCAGATAAATCAAGTTCAGCTGAAGTGTCTGAAGAAGCGGTCATTTGACCATGACTCTGCCTGCCTGTGTGACTGCTGAATGGGAGCATGATAGGCAGGAAGAGTGAGTAAACACGCTGCCTTGTCTTCTTGCTGTCTGGATGGACTTCTAGTGACCCGGCCTCCGCTCTCTGCCCCCCCCCCTCCTCCATTTCCTCTCTCTGTTGTTGAGTGCTGTGCTCCTTTTCTAAAAAACCTCCAATCACTTCACTTTAGCCCAGTTCGGCGGTCTTCACTGGACTGATGCCTGACGTGTTGCCAAAGCAGTTTTAACAGTGATAGATATGAGGGATTGATTGACACTGAAACTGTCAAACATTAAGTTATCAACATTATTTCTTTCTTTTCCCTGGTTTGTTCGTTTCTATTAACTGCACCTACACCCACACATATCATTTTATATCGTTCAGTATCACTTGTTTTCATTGTTTGGTAAAATCCTCAGTGTTCCCTTCACTTTTCTTGCTTTTCTTCTCTGCCTCCGTCTGAGTGTGCTGACACAGTCGCAGTGTGGCCAGCGCCAGTTTACACAGCTGGGAAGCCAAAGCTCTCTAAACTCTGACAACACACACACACACACTTTTATACACACTACACACTCAAGATCCCCTCAGCCTGGATGAATACAAACAAAACCTCTCTATCTTACTCTCATTTTCTCCCTCACACAATCCCAAACAGTGTCACACAAAAGGAGAAATCTCGATTGAACACAATAGTAAATACTGTATAACTGAGCAGAATCTCATGCTGATACATGACATTAAAAAAACACAGTGGTGGAAGAAATATTCAGACCATTTTAAAGTAAATGTAGCAATTCCACAAGGAAAAAACAGATTATTACCAGCCTCTGTCAGTGTTGTTTTATTATATACAGTATTATTTGATTATTTTTACTGATGCATTATTGTGTTAGTGACATTTTAACGCTGTAGCTGGTTGAGGTGGAGCTAAATCGAACTACTTTATACTTTTGGCTCATTTAATTAATAAAAATCCATCATATTTTAGAAGCCGGTCACATGTTCTGTATGTAAATATTAATCTGAAAAGAAACTAGCTACTACAGCTGTCAGATAAATGTAGTGGAGTAAAAAGCACGATCTTTTCCTCTGAGTATAAGGTTGTCAAGTAAAGAGTATGTTAAAGTCCCACTTATATACAGTGCGAGAGTAAATGTACTTGCTTTCCACCACTGAAAACACACACCAACACCTAGAACAAGACAGGTGATGAATAATACCACAATGTCTGAGATTATACAAATAATAACATTTTCTCATGAAAGTGAGCTTTTTCTTTCAGACATGACACATCACAGCAGTAGCTGAGCTTCTGTGTCAGTTCACACTTTCTCAACTCCACACTGCTCCCTGCTGGTTAACATGGGAACACAACACACACCATGAACTCAAAAATGTGTTTCTTCATTTTTTCTTCATGCTTAATCCTTTTCAGGGATTATTTTATGAGGATTAGCATCAAATGAATAGATTGTTTATTTTAAGATTTATTTTTCCTGTCTTTCCACTGGCTATGAATATTGCTGCTACAGTGCAGCCAGGGCCTTTCCTGCAACACTCCCTTGCCTCGTAAACGCACACTCTCACTGAGTAGAGGTCTGAGGAGCTCATGTTGACACTGAGTTACTCAGTTACTCATTATCAGTGTGAGGAGGAGAACAGAAGGAGACAACAGACACTTTCTCTGGATCACTGACAGAAAGAAAAGGAAAAACAAAAAAGGAGAAGGAGGCGGCAGAGGCACTGTGCGTGTTATAAGAACAATATTTTCATTTTCCATTTCTTTCTCTTCTTCCTTAGTCTTTTCAAACACATGTGCATGTGTGGATTATGTAGCCTACGTACATTAATGTGCGTATGACATACGTATACGCTTATGACATTCTGTCAAAGGGACACGGCCTTACAACATCACGGTTAGTCACCAGCCTCTTCCCTGCTCAGCACAGCAACACTGACTCATTTCACCCACTTACGCAACGATATTTCTGTTACGTAAATAATTATAAGAATTCATAATAGTAGTTGCCAGTAACACTAACAAATCATCCGCCATTTCCTTTGATGACCAAGAATCCTGCATACATATAGATCCTAACAGCCTATCTTTGCATACCGTCTGATAGGATTATCAGTTAAGATATGCTATGAAGAGCCTTCTCACGAGTACACAAACCTTTCCAAAAAATAATGGGCATCATAGATGCTAATGAATTAGAGCAGGCACATGCATGCTCCACCACAAACTTGTAGTTGTTGGCCCCCCGACAGGTTGCAAGACAATTAATGTGACAGGGAAGCAGAATATTTTTCTTTTATCCCACAAAAACGTTCCTCTATTTTAAACGTTTTTTGTGATGTTCAGGCCTCCAAACATTATTCAAATAAAACGGGTGTTAAGTTTTTGCAAGGTGGACCCAAACAGGACACAGACACAGGGGTAAGGTGAGATAAGGAAGGTTTATAGAGCCGGGTTGAAATACTACTGGGTTGATGAGTTGATAGACAGCAGGTGTGCAGGTTCAGAGAGAGATTGCCACGCCCACACCGCAGACACAGACAGGGGAGCACAGGAGACACAGGGGAAAATGGGAAACAACACAAGGGAAAATACTGGGACAACGAGGGAAATATCACTCTATAGCTGACCTGGTGATATCCCACAGGGATATGCAACCAGTGATGATGATGAGTCTCAATTAGACATTGTGTCCATCTGGATCCAGAGTAAAACTCTGCTGCTTTCTGGTTTTACACTGAATTCTGTGATCCATCAGATTGTTTCAGCTGGTCTGTGGTCTTCTTACACATGCAGCAGACACTGCTGGCACTTATTCTCTACATGTAAAATTTAAGTGAATATCACAATAAAGAAATTATGGGACACTCATTTCTCTGTGTGCAGGCTGGGGTCTGCTCCAGGTGCTACAGCCTAGAGGCAGAGTTGGGTTTCCTGGAAGCAGAAGCTGATTGATTTTAGCCTTTGATATGAAACAATAAACTAAGATCTTAAACCTTTTTCTGTGATGTGGTCTTTTGCCCCTTGCTGAGACTGACTGCTGATCAACTGAGAACCTGCAGGCCGGGTGAAATCAGTCAACTGGGGTTTCTCTCATATGTATATTTCCAGATATTAAAGTTGTCAAAGTTATGTTATTGCTGCTTGATAATGCACTAACGCATTTTGATTTGTAGTCTGCACTGCAATGACATGACTTTGACATAATAAAAGCAGATGTGATGTTTAGTGTGACGGGTTCCATAACTCCAGCAACGTTCAATCCTCTGCAAGTTGATTTCCATACAGTATGGAAATGAGTTGCGTGGAAGGTAGGAAATAAACAATTTAAAACACAGCGGCATGCTTCAGTAATGTCAGAAATCTGTCTATATCTGTTGGTGTGTGTGTGTGAGCATTTTGATGTGTGCTGGTGAGATAGGAGCCAGAGGAGAAGAGAAGGAGCAATCAGAGAGCGAGGGGAAAGACTTGATGATGAATATTTGAGATGCTGTCCCAGTAAACTAAAGGCTGTGCGTGCGCTCTGTTGCTTCTATCTATCCCCTTACTGTACACTTACAGGAAGCACACACACACACACACACACACACACACACACACACACACACACACACACACACACACACACACACACACACACAACATGAATCCAGGTCAAGTACTGAGACAGACAGTCAGTGCTCCTCTCCACCTCCCAAGGCTGGCTTATTATTAATAAAGAGTAAGATACTGTGGGTCAATATTTCATCACTAACAGTCCTGTTGCAGACCTCCAGTAAATACACAATTTCTCAAGCCAATATACAATTAAGTGCTTTTTTGGCACATTAAAGTCTGAAGTCTAAAGTATGATTCTATATTAGATATGACAATATCTCTCTTACCTGAGTGCAGCGTCCCTCCATAAAACACAATACTGCTCTGTACTGCAGCAGAAAAAAAGGAAGTAGAAGAAGAGGAGGAGGGAGAAAGAGAGATGTGTGACAGCCACACAGTAGTTTAGCAGCTTTTTTCTTCTGCCTCAGTTTTGTCCACTAGAACCTAACACATACTGTATTTCCCACAGAGGAGAATAAAAAATTAGGAATTAGAAAATTAAGCTTTCTGTTCTTACAAATGATGTATTTATATGGACATATGTACAGTATATGAGCTGAGAAGGAGTACCTGTACAGCATTCACCAGCCAATTGCCTGTAATGTAAAATGTTTTATTATCTATACTATTATTCATTTTGACCAACAGTAAATCATAACATACACTGTCATGTATCATGTGATATGAGCTGTTTTATTTGACAGGCCTCATAAAGCAAAAGCTGTACAATCCAGTTGCCATTCAACACATGACCAGCAGATGGCAGCGTAATCCCTCTCTTGGCATTGCAGCATCTAAAGGGGACATTACCTGAGAAAACAAACCTGCAAATGAAGCATCTTATAAAGGAACTAACTTGTAGGCATGACAGCGATATTAGGTGGTCAGGTCAGTATTGCATGAAGCAGGATTAGCAGTAGTGCTATACGTTTTTATCTGCATCAGATGAGAAGGATACCTGATAGCAAAGGAATAAGAACAGGTTTTGTCTTACATCTCAACCCAACTGCAGGATATTAATATTTAAATAGATTTCCTTTGTGCCCAATAATCCTCTTCACCCTTCCTCCATGTCTTTCTGTCTCTCATCCTCTACCTCACCACGTCACTTACAACCTCCACCACCTCCCCCCTCTCCATCCTTCTCTCTGTCAGATCCCACAGCAGACAGGAACTATAAAACGGTGAGCAGAGTTTCACTCAGCCAGTGAACAGTGGGAGCCAGCGCACACCCACTGAGTGTCCTCTGCATGATAAAGGCTCGAACCTCGGATTTATTGGGAGGTTGCAGCTCCTTTCATGTTTTACCACCATTTTGTGAAATGCCACGAGGCCTATTTTCAGAAGGTTTAAGGAGGGAAAATCAGATATCAGAAGGTCATGTGAACAGTCGCACCAAGTTTATGCTTGCTTATCAGCCGATTAAACAATAATATACATTAGTACTCTAGTCCCACAGAGATAAAGAGTGCAGTGCATTTTTTTGTTGTTTTTGCTGATTTGAATCTGGCCTGGGATCTCTTCTGTCCATTTGCTTCTGTCTCCAAACTCTCTGCAATGCCAATAATCCAATAATAATCCAAATTACCGTAAGAAGACAGGTAACATCTGCGTCAGTTTATGCTGCAGAGTGAGTGAAAACACAGAAATAAGAGAAGATGTTTTATTGGTTCAGCCCAGCACCAGAGCCGAACGAAGAACAGCCTGTGTTAAGGACATGAATAATTCAGTAATCCAGTTTTTCCAAAATATTTAACACATTTAAATTCTGAAAGCAGGGGTCTGAAGTGGACAGAATTGCATATCATACATCCTACAGGCTACATGAAATGTATGACTGATGCGCTGAAATGCTAACTAGCAGGACCAGCCCGCTGTGCAAGAGATATCTGCAATGACAGAAACACTGAGCCTAATAACATCCATTACTGCCATGCTGCTTGGCAAAGAAGGGATGTACTCTCTCTCTGTATGTGTGTGTGTGTGTGTGTGTGTGTGTGTGTGTCTGACATCATCTGAAGCAGTGACACTCTTGGGTATGTCAGCCTCCCTCCTCCCACACATGTAAACACATTCATGTCCACGTGCACACACACACACACACACAGGGCACACAGTTTCACACGCACACGAAGAGTTGTTTTCAGACAGCTTTAAGATTCCTTTATTCCTCGGCTGTCCATTAAAAAAAACACATCTGTTCTTTTTAAATAACAATAATCTTTTTAAACAATAAAAACAAAACTGATTTGTGAGAATGGTTTTTTTTTTCTTCCACGTCCTGCACATAACGTTAGCTGTCTTCCATGTGTTGCTTAAGTTTTCTCAGGCCATAACTGTCTCCACATGCCCAGAGGAGGCACATGGGGAATAAATAAAGCTTTTGTCAAAGGCCGACTGGCCCTCGTCCCAGATTCTGCTCTTCTTCCTCTCCTCAGTGTCTCTTCATTGGGCAGCAGAGTAGATTGACATCTTAACTCTGCTTTTATCCATTTGGATGTGTATGCGTGTGTGAGAATGAATGTACAGTATGTCAGCTTGTAGTTCGAGTGTCTTTTCAAGTGTGTGTACACGTGCCATTCACCGTGTGTACACGACATAGTAAACACGAGTCCTTCTCTCCGAGTCTCAGGTCTCTGTATCAGAGTTCGTCCCGCGATGCTCGAGCTGCAGGAGGCGGTGAGTCTCCAGTGACGCTGTTCTGTGCCACAGGGCGGATGTTGCCCTGCTGGGCCGTCTTGCGGGCGTGCTGCCGGTCCCAGTCTGTGGCCACGGCCTCGTCGTCCCAGATGGTGGAGGTCTCCGTGTCGCTGATGTAGCCCGGCTCTCCGGTGTAGTGGGTGGGATAGATGAGCAGCGGCTCCACGGAGAAGGCCTTCAGGTCCCTCGGCTCAAAGTGAGTCATGTACTCGGTGCTGAGGAGGATGAGGGACAGAAACACAAAGTATACGAGATGTTATGGACACTGGAAGCAATTTTATGGTGATTATGACAGCGAGTAATGATTATTTTCATTATCAGTTAACCTCTTGATTATATTTGATTAATAATTTCAGCCATTAAATGTTTGCAAAATGGCTATAACAATTTCCCAGAGCGCAAGGTGATGTCTTGTGCTGTCCAAAATGGTATAAAACCCAAGATATCCAGTTTACAATAAGAGAAAACAGAGAAAAGGAGGAAATCATCACGTTTGAGAAAGTGGAAACAGTGAATGTAAGAAGGAATGTTTGCTTGATAAATGACACACTTACATCAGGAACTGACCAAATGGTTACACAGTTAGATTTGGTAGAAATGACTCTGAAGTTTGAGGGAACTCTCAAAGGAGCAGCAGCGAGGAAGATTCTTGGAGAACTAATCCCTCTCAATAAACATTAATTTTTAGTTAAATCAACAACACCTAAAATATAGCACATAAGGAGAAGGTTGAGGAGGTGGAGAGCAACAACGCTGGAATGAGCGTAACAGTTTTTGATGGTGCCTGCATGAATATGATTGGATGTTACTAGTCAGCTGATACCAACAGTTGTGAATGAGCCTGTTATTGACACATGAATGAAACAGCTGATGCCAGTTAGCTGATGCAACTGCAGCTTCACTGATGGCTGCAAAGATTGATTGACTGAGTGTCTGAACTAATTATCTAACTAACTCAATTATCGAAATACTTGTCAGTTACTTTTCTGTCAACCAACTTATCAATTAATCAAACAATAGTTTCTACATGATGAGGGATTAATCAGGAAGAAAAGGAAGCTTCACACACCGGCAGCCCCATATAGTACCAAGGAGGATGCTTCATTTTTTACTTCAGTGCCTAATACAATAAAAAATACTGACATCTAGAAATGTGACCTGCCACCAACATGGTCATGATTACCAACTCACCCTGTCTGTGACTGCTTTAGACCAAAGGGAACATGACTGTTTTGCATTTTGCTTCACCCCTGACGCAGCATATCCTGTTAACTAGAAGTTCTGGTGTCCACACTCAATGTGCTTTAATTTCACCACAGACAGCAAATTTGCAGGATCTCAAATAGGGGAACAGCATACTCTTCTCTACTGCAGAGCAGTTTAGTCATAATAGGAATCAGCAACAATTCTGATAATTGCTTCAGTCATATTTCAAGCAAAAATGTCAAACTTCTCAAATGGATAGGATTTGATTCTTTTCTTAGTCATATATGATAGTAAAGTGAAGATCTTTGGGTTTTGGACTGTTGGTCAGACAGAACAAGCAATTTGAAGACATCACATTTAATTAAAATAGGCATTTCCCACTGTTTTCTTCCACTGTTTTATAGACCAAACGAGAAAATCATCGTCAGATTAATTGATAATGAAAACAATAGTTAGTTGCAGTAAATATAAGTATTAAGTACCAAAAAAAAAAAAGGAAGAAAATACAGGTACTCAAGTAAAGTACAAGCACCTCAACTACTGCATTTAAGTGCAGTAGTTGAGTAAATGTTCTCAGGTTACTTTACATCACAGCATACTACTAACAGGTATGATAAAGAAAACCGGAAAAACGTTTAATCCCAGCAGCATCTTCATTGTGTCACACTTTGAACAGCACAAAACTCTCCCATCAGCCCGTCATGGTCAGCCTGCAGCAGGACCAGATGGAGGAATTACGGGCTGTTTGGGGGTGACACATCAGCCAGGCCACACCTGTGCAGACAGAGGTCACAGCAGAGGTCAACTCCCTGCCGTCCAATCGCCTGTTTAAAGCCTGTCAGCACTCCATGAGGACAGTGAAACCCTACACCTTTATTAGAGCTCAAAGGAGCTGACATCTTCCACGCAATGAGGCCTTTTTCACTGGTTTTACTGTCACGTGTTTCTCTAGCTTCTGTTTATGCATTTTTTGAGCAAAAACTGTGTCATAAAGAAAAAGGGAAAGGAGCATTTTACTGAGTGTAAGCAGACGGCAGAGTTTCACCATACAGCCTTCCTCCCCCTAACATCCACAATTTAAACAGAGCACATAATCCCTTGCTGTTAATTTACGTAATTTTACATATTTTCCCTGCCAACTTTCCACACTTATTTCTCATTTCTTTCACTTTTAAACAAACTCACCTTCTCTCACTGTTGAATACATACACAGTGTGTATTCACTAGTAATCTATATACTGCACACTGGACACACATCTCCATGTATTTATATAGTAACACACACTCACACAGTGTCCATCGCTACCCCACCCCCACACTCAGGCCTCTATCAATGGGAATCCTGTCCCCTTCTCCAACCAGCAGGAAGAGCCGTGCTGGCCCACATTCCTCAAAGAGAGAGAAGGAAGGGGGAGGAGAAGCGGGTGACACGGGGAGCGAGTAGGTGTGCAAAGTCTAGTCAATTGAGGAGAGTGAGGGAATGTAAAAGAAGTAAAAAAAGAAAGAACTAGAAATGAAGAATGAGAGGAGAGCCAGGAAAGGTGCACGGCTGACTTACAGTAAAAGATAAAATGGTAGAAAATGGGAAGGAGAGAGGAGGAGGAGGTGGAGGTGGAGGAGAGCAGGGCACGGCAGGAATCTCCAAGGAGAAAAGAAACAGAAAAGCAGGCATTGTGTGTCCTGCGCAAGGCACCGTACCCACTGAACCCCAAGAACAATCCATGCCCTGTGTGTGAGGGAGCACAGAAGAAGAAGAAGAAAAAGTAAGAAAGAGTTGACATAATCAGGAGACAGGAGAGAGGGAAAAAGGATAGACGTAGAGACATATAGGGAGCATAACTTGGAGTTGAACTGGATGGAGCTTGTGGTCTACCGCCAGAGAACAAACTAGAAAACTACACTGTCCCGAACGTGCATGTTTGTGTCTATGTATAGATAATTACTGTACAGCAGGTCCTTTAGTATTTCTGCACTGGTTCACTGCCCTCGAGTCTGTTTTCGTGCATGCGCAGGATCCATGCATGCCTAAATTTCACTGACTGTGTACTTTAAATGTAGCTTTTACATTTGCATCTTCATGTTTATTCTGAATGTAGATTACCTGATATATTCTTATGTAAGAGTGCACCTGCGATCACCCATTTGTGGTCCTCAGTAAATATTTATCTGTTCATAAACCAGACAGTCTAAGGGTCGTTCAGAAATACTTCTTTCTGTAGCTTTGTGGTTTTCTGCTTTACATGCTTTAAATAAAACTCCATGCCTTTGTATAGCATGTGCGTGTTATTCCTGTTACATTAAGTATATTGCATTTATGCAGCACTGTCATTTTAAATCAAAGAAATCTGAAGTAAAGACTGACTTTGGGTGTTTGTTGAACATGACGGGCAGGAACTCGTCGACAGGCAGCATCCTGGTGAAGGGTTCGGCAGCCAGTAACTTTCTGGCTCCTTGCTGTGACAGCGCGTAGCCGAGTGTCCAGTAGGAGTAGTCGGCCTCAACCAGGTTGTTTACACCATCTACAGACTGCTCCGGCTGCTGCACCTGCATACGCTTACGCCCCACGTAGCTAGAGCAGAGACAGAAAGAGTGTGTTGATGAGGCTTCACACAAAATGGGTGCAAACCTTTAGTTTTAAATGTACTTTTTGCAAGCTGCGAGTGTGTGTGTGGATGGGGTGGGGGTTCTTACATGAGGTCCCAGTCCAGCTGGGCTTTATCTGTGTCATCCATTATGGCCTGGAGCCGTCGTTTAAACCTGGGCTCAAACCTCACGTCGTCCTCTAAAACAAGAACACTCTTGAGGCCGTGCTCCAACACCTGATGGTCAGAGGGCACAAACACTCAAGTTAAAAAGCGTAACAGCTGTGGGTTTTGTCCCTCTCTTTTACATTATTCCTGGTGATGAGTGTGCTGTGCTAACTCATCTTATCTATAATATGCACTGAAAAATGCAAACTAGAGGTAGGCAGACAGACTGCTGATCCTCTTGAACCCAAGGTTGTTTTTTAACCCAAGGCCCTACATAAGCACACTATTTTCTGCCAATATTAGAACAGTTTTGGTTATTTCACTTGAGAGATTTTTGTATTTGTGGGTTTTGTCTGTGCTCTTCTCACTGGTTTGAAGTGGGTGGGACTAATTTAGAAAAAGATGGGGTTTTTTGGTCACTGTCAGTCAAATCTGATCAAACCACATGCACAGAGCCCTGATGAAGCCACAACATCCACAGCAGATATCGGATTAAAAAGACGATCTTTGGTGCAAAGTTACTTATGGTGTAGCTTACAACTAGCTCAGCTAGCTTACTGTGTGTTGCAGCAGAACATTAGCTTGATGCTTCAACTTATCAGTACGATGATGCAGGTTATTAACATCATTTAAACGATCACTAAGCCAGCTGATTATTGCCTTGTTGATCTGGAAGCTGATTTATAAATGTGTTTTAAACTACAACCTTTCACCCAGCTATGTAATATAATATATATTTTATTAATACACAACAATAAGTCCATGCCACAGAGAAACTGGACCGTTACTCTTCCCGGCTCCCACCTGTATCCATATAGAGTGATGGCTGAGGAAGCAACCAATCTCCCCTCGTGTCAGGACTCGGCCAGAGTAGGGGTCCTTGTAGTGCGGCATCATCTCTATTCCCAACGCCTGCAGCTGGGACGTATTGAGAGCCCTGAGTGAGAGGGAGAGAGGAGATGTAGTGGTGGGAAAAGAAGGATATTTCTTGTAACTATACTTGTCATTATGCAGCTGAGTCTGTCGTCAGTGAAAACAGCTTCAGTGCAAAACACACCAAAGTCAGACTCGGCGAGTTGCAACAAGTAATACAATTTCCCAGACAAATGAAGGCTGGAAGACAGATTAGGACATTCTCAGCAGTGGATTAAAGTAAGCGCTAAGGAGCGAAAGCAAGTCAAGCATATTGCAAACACCAAATCTCTGTTTAGACAGGATGTTTGGATATAGATGTCAGAGAAAGTAGCGCCAGATGGGAGACAGAAGACTGGGCATCATCTTAGCCAACATTCAGGGAGCACAGTCAAAGTGCATCAGATGTTTTAGGTACTTTTGTTGTGGTGCAGAATAAACTCAACTTCACAAAGACTTTATCACAGAGAGTGTGAGGGGATTTATTTTTTTCAGGATTAAATCAGCCTTCAGGTCAGTTCACAGAGTGCATGCGGGGCTGTGTGTTTGTGACCTACTTGCCGTCCACAGCGTCTGTCAGCGTGGCATGTAGACCAAGCGAAGCCATTGTTTTCAACATCCTGGTTCTTCTGTCAAGCCGACGCTTCAGGTTGATCAGGAAAATCTAAACATTTAAACAGACAAAATGGGGACATGTTCATGTAAGAGAAAGCATTTTCTTTCCTTTGCTCTGAAACCTCACTCTGTAAGTATTCCTAATGTTTTTCTGTTTCTAGTTCTAGTTTTCTTTGCTCAGTGTCACTGTGAATAGGAGATGCATAATTCAAAGAAACAGGGAACAGATAAAACAGAAGTTAGGATCGGAGAGTTGAAAGGAGAGACACTGCTACAAAAACAGGAAGTGGGAGTTGCTGATAAACAGTAAATATACAGAGAGACAGAAGTGGAAGAGCTCCTGTTCCTCCAGGCAGAGTCAGCACACTCATGACTCACTTTATCAAAGCCTATTGTGTCCTGCGCCGATGGCGGAGAGTACAGGTGCTGAGAGGGCTCAATGTCGTGGTCAACTGTTGACAGAAAGAGGAAGGAGGCGGAAGGTTACGACAGCAAAAAACAGGATTAGAAAATAACTGAATTTCCTCTGGATTGCGGTGGTTTATTTCATTTGGTTTATTTCAAATCAAAGCAGAGAGAAGAGCAGTGAAGGAGGCCCAAAGGGAGAGAAAGTGAGAGGGAGGTGGGGGGTTGAAAAAACAGAGAGAGGGAGGAGGAGACAGTGCGGAGGAGGGGGGATTGAAGCAAAGAGGGTTGACAGGATGCAATCACGAAGGGTCGTGGAGGTCAAGAAGGAGAAGAAACAAACCTGAGAGGTGAAGTAATCAAGGAGTAACAGATAGTAAAGTGTGTGTGTGTGTGTGTGTGTGTGTGTGTGTGTACTCACTCAAAGCCTCTGTGATGGTGTGTATGAAACTCTCGCTTTCATCTTCCACATTCTGCTGCGCTTTGAGAGGAACGGGCAGGAAACCGTAGTGTTCTCTGTTACACACATACATCTGCACACCTGGAAAACACACACACATACACACACACACACACACACACACACACGCACGCAGGATTCTGTAAATACAACCTCTTGACCCAAACATTTCAAATAAACACGTGAATTAGACCACCCTCGGGTCCTCATACCTCGTCCCACATGCCGTGTGAGTCACGCTAGAGCCTGCATGCTACACAAAAGCAAATAAGAACTCCCACAACAAATAAACTGCTTGATGTTCCTTAAAGTGTTATTGTTATACATAAAGCTTATCCAGTAAATGAACGAGGGATATGGTTAGGACAATGCAATACTCAGTGGGATCTTTTTGCCATCTCATATTTTTCTTGAAATAAACAGTAAACAGTGCATCAGACGCTCTGTGAGGGATCAAATACACTCTGTTGCGAGAAACTTATGTTATCAAGACGAACAACTATATCAGTGTGTCAGTCCATCAAAACTGTCCCCTCTTTTGTAGCGTTAACAACATGTGTTGCAACAACCTTCAGTGTGTAAGAGCTGTCAATTAGTGAATATACTGTATTTATTGAATTGTAAGAAACATACATCATTATGTAAAATGTAAATTGGGTTCTGTGTCATCACTTAATTATTTCATTTGATTGTGTTTCAATGCATGACATTAATTGCATATTTGAATTTTTCAATCAAAGATTCATATTTTTTAAATTTCAGATGTGTTAGTTTGAGCATAATATGGGTTCAAATATGTTTGTTTAGAGCAAGTAAATGTAACTTTTACTGAAAGGCAGCCACTGTGGCCACAGGTGACATTTACAGGATAACAGTGAATGCTCAAATGTAGTGTAACAGTAGCAGAAGTGGAGAAAATTCATAAAGTCAGCGTACTGACTGCACAGCAAAATCCTCTAACATTTGCCACCACAAGCTACTGGTCATACCAGACCAAGCAAGGCTGCATAAGGGTGTGTTTTATTGCTTATGAATTCAACATTTTATTTGTAAAAGAGAGAATGAGTTATCTCTTCTTTAAATATTCTCACTTTAATGCTGTATATTTACATGTACTTTTATGCATTGTTGTAAGTATTGAAGCTAATTTGTGTTTGCATATCTGTTAGTGTTTGTGTGAATGCTTTTATGTGTTTACTTCTCAGTTACCAGGAGACTGCCACGCAATCTTGTTGTCAATGAAATGGAAACCTTAATGGTTCTGTTTGTTCCCTACGGATGATTACTCCCATCAAACACAAATCTACAAATATGGACATTGTTGCACACTTACAAACAGCCACATGCACAGTCAAGACAAACACATGGATCCATTTTTCTCTACTTTCACTCATCTGCCTTAATCTGTCACATGTGTATAAAACCAATAAAAAGCCCTCAGTGACATACAGCAGTACACACATGCAGATTAAAAACCAGTTCGCAGTCGACTACTAATGAATCAGTGACGTCACTGAGAGTCCTCAGTTCATCACAGTGAAGCTGTCATGTGGGATTTGCAGCCCTGAAACAAATGTAGTAGTTTGTTGTGAGTTGAGTTTTCAAACTGACTTGCTTGACGTGCCGAGAAAGCAAACACCATGATGTCATCGAATGCCCAGCTGTAGTCCGGGTGAGGAGGGTGGAAGGCCAGGTCCCTGCTGGATTCACGACGCAGATCTAACAAGAAGGTGCTGTGCACCATGGGAACAGGGAAACAGCCGAGCCGCTTCCACTCCCTGATCGGCTGGTAGTCGGGGGTTCGCTTATAGTAACCCTGACAGAGAGGAGGGACATGAAGAACACCAGGTTCAGGTAATAAATGTAGCTGAGTGGATGGACAGATGTTTGAATTGAAGTCCAAACTATACCTGTGGGGTGATGCCACACCAGAAGTTGGAGTAGAGCGAGCGAGACTCTAACATGGGAGCCACCAGGGTCAAGTTTTCAGCCATCAGCAGGTTCAGCACACGGGGGTTGGTCAACAGGTTGTCACTGTCTACAAACTAAAGAGGGGACGGGGTCTGAGTCACTCATCATATAATATCAATTCTGAAACTGAACCAGAGTCTTGTGGTTTATTAAATATGTCCCTTGTATCTGATTAAAAATAACCTGAACAAAGAAAAAACATGTATGTAATCAAGACGAGTGACATTAAATTAAACTAAGTTACACAGTCGTGTTTGTGTATCAGGCTACACGTGAGGTAAACGGTCAAAATCCAAATCAAAACATCACTATGACATTTAATTAATCAGTTATAAATCTGAAAAATCACTTTATGTCCCCAGTTCTAAAACTAACTGAAGGGTGGCGGTAGTTCAGGCAGCCCTGACGTACATCGCGCTTACATTGGCTGATTTGCATCATCTGTTTCATTCATGCGTCACAATCACTGGCTCCTTCACCAGCTGTGTGGCCGACTAGTAACATCCAGTCATATTGATGCAGCTGTACAGCGTGGCCATTATAACCAGACACTGATACTCTGCTTCCTCAATCTCCTCCTTATGTGTTACACGTTTGTTTATTTACCTTTAATTAAAATGTATTGTTCATGTATGTGTTCATTAAGGGGGCAGAGCCTTTTCTGCCAAACCAAACTGTGTAACCATTTGCTATAACGTAAGTGTCTCTGACTGAATTATTGCATATTCATCATAAGATAAAACAGTATCGAAGTCTTACTAGAATGTAGTCAGCCCATCGTTCCCTGGCAGCCTTCAGCGCCGCCTGTCTCAGCTTCATCACATGGTTGAACCTTGAAGGAGGCCAGTGCTTCGGACCCCACTCATCTGTGTAGGACCTGATACAGAGATAAAAGGTAGTTAATTGGTCTAAACCATCCTGTTAGAAAACACTAGTGGTGTGAGAAAAAAAGAACAAATCAAGAATTGAATCCAAGTCTGAATAGATGCTAATAAATGATTCCTGTGGAAACCGTGACTCACTTTGGCTCCTCCATGGGTCTCCACTCCACGTAGTGGTAGACACCCTGGGCTCCCTTCAGCCATTCTCTCAGCATGGCAGTGGTGTTGTCCATATTATGGTCTGTTGCTGCCCTGAAACACCAACACAGACAACACAGGATGTCATTCAAATGAAGCAAACTCCTGACCGTCCATCAACCATCGCATGGCAGAACAGCCACAGACAGTTTCACGCTGCCTGCTGAACTGCATCTGCTAAACACTTGAGATGTAAACAGCTGTCTCTGTGCAGAAACAAGCCTCTTGGCATGTCAGGACTGTCTTCAGGGGACGAGACCCTCTGGAAAAATAAGAGGATGTGAAGCTGAAACATAAAGCAGAAAGCTGCAAACTGTCATTAGCTTGAGGTAACAGGGAAGAGGTTGTGACACTCAGACAGCATTTTATGGAAGAAGACCTTCAGGCTTCCAGATTTGTCTAATTACAGTCTGATGTTACAGGCAGCCTCGGTGTTGCAAAGCGTCCTTACTGCCCAATTGACTGCACTGCTGGAGCACGGACAAAGTCTGAGGAGGCACAGTGCAGACAGACATTACTCTGAGGCACACTGGGTAATACCAAGCACATGCTAACACAACTCCAGAGACGGTCTGCCACTTCTCTAACGCTTTCTCTGGGTGCTGGACAAGACAACATCCATCAGCAACTTGACACAGAAATATTGCAGAGACAGCCAGACACAACACCAGTATACACACACACACTCATACCTGCTGTAAGCAAATGATGTCAGTGTAAAAGTTAGCGCAGTTGCAGCTGCTTGTTTGTCACTCCTGTGGTTTGCACTCTGCGTCGCTGCTTCTTCACAGAGATTTCCACTCAAGAGAAGACACTGTGACTACTGTACGTGTGGGTGAGAGTGTGTGTATGTATACATCTGTGCAGGAGAAATTAAAACTGTAAGAAAAACAGCCCTGTATCACTGTGCAGTTTGCTATCACTTCTACACATTTGAGCTTCAGAAAAATAAACATCACCTGTCCTTGCATTTAAATTGCCCTTTAAAGAGGAAAGGTCAACATAATGTGAGAGGCAGAGGCCTGTACTCGAGTGTGTGCATACAAACACACACACACACACACACACACTTAGTAAGATGGAGTTTTCCACTGTTTGCTGCTGTAATATTCCTTGCTGTACTCTCTCCAAAATCCCACCTAATTTTAGACAGGTTGGATAGAGATAGAAATACACACACACACACACACACACACTTGTGCACCGTCTCCTTGTATTTTCAGTAAGTACAGTCTCAACATAGAAGATAACAGTGTTGACACTCTTCATTTACCCACATTTAGCGCAAATAGCAATACAGAAACACCTGTTTTCACACAGACATGCACACAGATGCTTATATCATTACACAAACACATGCAGAAATCACACATAAACATGCACAGTCTTGCGTTACACACATTGATTAGTCCGAAAGAGGTGGAGCTCTCTTGCGTTTGGAATTTCAATAATCTTCAGTCAGACAGATAAATAGCTCATGAGACAGAACCAGCAGCTGGAGAGGAGCCATAAGCCTGAAGGAGACACAGTGGTCAATAATTTTAATAGTATGTGTGTGTGTGTGTGTGTGTGTGTGTGTGTGTGTGTGTGTGTGTGTGTGTGTGTGCGTGCGTGCCTACACTTGCAGATGTGTGACAAAACATAAGGACGTTCATTTTTGTGTCCTGGGAATGTTGGTTTAAGTGCAGTGTGTGATTTATCTGTTGCACAAGAGGTGGTTTACAGTTTTAAGAGGATCTGTTTGAGTGTGTGTAAAAGGTTGTGAGTATGTGTGTTAAAAGTTAAAACGTGCGTATGCAAGCACATACATGTGTCTATTAGTGCCCATGAGAGTAATAAAGCAGGAAGTAGGTTGTTGATGACTAGCTGTTGTTTTTTTTTATCATAGGCTAGAAACACACTGAAACATCTGACTCGCTGGTAATGAGTAGATGTGCACACATATTTACATGCTTTGTCAACCCGCTAAACTGCACATCGCTGGGGGAAATAAATGTGTTCCTACATGTCATCTTCCAATGACAGGAGGGAACTCGTGGGAAGTATGTGGGAAAATACAATATATACAGTATATAAGAGTATGTGTATGTTTATGGGTATATGAGACAGCACAGAGGAGTGTGGGAAAGAGGGGCTGAAGGAGAGATGAAAATAAAAAAGGATTTGTGTTCACATCACTTTATTTTACTGCTGAACATAAACTGAAAATGTGCAGAGTTGTTTTGAAACGTTCTCATCGATAAAGAATTAACATTTTGGCGAATTCCTCACAGAGCTCATTAAAACGCTTCCAAACTTGGAATAACTTTGTTTTACAGATATCACATTAAAATGCTAATGATGCTTTTTTTTTTTTCTTTGGCTCACAAAATCAGAAGGACTATAAATCTCACTAGAGTCCTTTTTCTTGGCAGGACATGTGCTTCCTGTGTCCAGGTAGTCAGTCGGTACAGAGTTGAAGGTTGTCTATAAAAGAATAGAAAACTCCACGTCTTAGGAATGGTTAAAAAAAGAAATGTTGGAACAACTGCTTCAATAAATACACAGATTTTGCCAATAAAAGGGAAGCATTACCTTAACTATATTATGGTTTTATCTTTTGAGGCTAAAACATAAATAAATATACACTTTATACACATATCACAACTTGTGTAGGATGATAAAAGTATAAAATGCCTCTATTGAGGATGATACATTTAGTGTTAGCGGTGCTTACTGGCCACAAGCACATCCTACAAGCCCTCCCTCCCACTGCCCAGCCCCTCCGAGCACTCAGGACTCTGAGTACACTGTGTGATTTTTCATTACCAACATTACATCTTAGAGTACCTTATGATTTCTGTGAAACTTAGTGATGTTGACATATGTTGCCAGATACTTCAACTGTGGATTATGAATATTTTGTCCATCTGACAATGCGGTCACAGCAAGCAACATTTCATAGATGTCTGTGACAATATCAAACGAAGATACAATGTGATCTGTAATCTGGCCTCCTCATCCCTCCATACCTCTGTATCGCTCTCTTTCTTGCCTCATTCCTGTTTTGAAGTTTACAGTAAGCTGCAGCCTCATTATTCTGCTGTCTGCAGCGGTGGGGTTAGGCTTCCTCTCCCCTTTTCTGCATTTATGATCAGCATCTGGACAACACATGCTTCCCCAGGCCTCACCTACACATCACAACCTCACTCCCTCTCTCTATCCCTTCATAAGATGTCCATTTGTTTCTTCCCTCGTTGCCTAATCTCAGTGCACTAGACCATCTGTCCTTTCACCTACATACATGCAACAATGCCTCCTGTCATCTCTAGTCCCTCTTGTGCACATCTCAAAGCATCCACATGTTACACCTGTCCTTAATCAGTGCTGCAGCAGCTAGTGTACAGTATTATGTTGGTCACATCTCCATCTGCATCACCTAACGTGATTATCAGCCCGCTTCATCACTCTCTCTGGCTCTCTCCCTCCCAGTTGTTATGGCTATCCACTGCAGGAGTGTGTCAGGTAACAGGGAGTGTGTTGAGAGGCTGACATCTGGCCTTAAACACAGAGGCTTGTCTCAGAGACTGGCCCTTTTAGGTAAACACAGATCTGAAAGACTCCAGCAGGCCAGTGTCAGCTGACTGTTGATTAAATAAACTATCTAATATCCCTGCCAATAATGACTGGGTGCTGCATATAATTAAGAAGCAAGAATGCCTCTTTCAGACCTGAGCATAGATGCCTTTAAAACATAATAACCATCCTAGCATGCGTGTGTGTGTGTGTGTGGTGTGTGTGTGTGGTGTGGTGTGTGTGTGTGTGTGTGTGTCTGTCTGTGTTGACTTTGCAGTATAGTGTCTCCTGTGGAGGCTGACGTGGCTGCAGGCCTCTTGATGGTCTAGCAGGGCAAAGGAGAACGAGGAGGGGTTCAATGGGTGGGATGGCTCCTGACTGAAATTCCTCATGACTCTCAGGGTCAACAAAAGTAGCCAAGGCCGGCGGGCTTGCACCGAAGTGTAATATTCAGTGTTCAGATTCAAGACTAAGAAAAGATATTCATCATGGTTAAATATTAAAGAAAGCCAGTGTTGACTGTTAGGAGACAGGATGAGAAGCCTGGCCTCCAGTGTTGTATGGTCGTCCACCGCCCCGACCTCTACATTATTACTTTTTGCTGAACATTTGCACTGGAGGTATTTCATTTTGGACGTCAGAATTGTCCAGTATGAATATGCAGTAATTAGAGAGAGTGAAAACTCAGAGAAACAGATGGAAGAAGCGATGGAGGAGCAGAAGGATGTCGGGAAAGAGGGAGGAAATGAGAGTGAGGGAGAAATTGATGATAGAAAGACAGACAGATGGTGCTAAAATTGTATTTCCTCTATGACAACACTGGCACCAGTCTATCTAATGAATACCCCACTGTTCTTGAAAACATTGCTCTAAACACTTTACCTGATTGATGAACAGTGGACCTGTTTCTTCCTCTCATATCCAGGCCTCTCCCTCTCCAGATGAGAGGGCCCATACCAAGATACCATTGTGTTTCCCTGTTTGCCAACTCTATCGCTGCTGTGCTGCCAAGCTCTGACAATACTGCTGGAAGTGTGCAGGAACACATGGGGCATCTAAGCAAGAATTCACAGTCCAGAGCCAGGAACAACCATTTCCACTCCAGGGGAGAGAGAGAGAGAGAGCTTGAAAAAGACTCGGGGATTGGAAAATCCATTCTCTTTGTTTACTGCACTTGATTGAATAGATATGTCAGGTCTACAGATAAAACTTTCCCATGAATACCTTCTTGCTACAGGGCAGCGAGGACAGGGCTGGACTGTTGGCAGGTACAACATCGTCAGCTGCATCCCTTCAGCTCTACAGAGAGTTTGCTGGTTGAGGCTCAGTGAAGGGCTGGCAAAGATGAGACTCTGAAGTCACTGTGTTTGGAAAATGGACATTGGGCCACAGAGTAATTTTAACTAATAACACCTCATCATTAGGTGTGCAATTTCTTTATTTCCACAGATGCCCTACAGGTATAAAAAAAAAACGTGACTCAATACATCTCAGGTAAGACGGAACGCCCATTTCAAAGTGATGCGTCATCGACTATAAGCCACGTACTTAGTGCGCTCTTCACACCACACCGGTAAAAAACACATTAATGAGCCACACCGTTGCACTGCATGGCATTGCGATTGAACAGAGGCACTCTAGTTTATTTCAGGTCAATCACACATTCACTGTCCTGCTACTGCAAACACTCACTTGACCACCTATAGCACATAGGAAAAGTTTGCCTCGAAGTCTGCCAGAAAGCCTTTAGGAAGTCAGGTGATGTAGTATAAAGAACGACAAAGTCCAATTAGTGAGGAGGTCAGGATGGATGAGTGGGTCAAACACCGGTGTTTCACCCAGCAGGCTGCTGTTTGAGTCCTGTGTGAAACATAACTTATTATTTTAACCCAAACCATGATCTTTTCGCAAAACCTAACCAAGTAGTTTTGGTGCCTAAACCTAACTACACTTCAACCGTTTCACAACGTTAACCACGTTAGAAAGCTTTCTGTCAGAAAACTTTCTGGCAGAAAGCTTTCAAGGCAAACTTCTCAAATGTGTATTCATCCACAGCTGAAAATAGTCACCAGCAGGTTCACTATTTACACCAGTTTGAGTAATATTTGATCAAAACTACAGTGCCCAGCTATTTTAGAAGATCACTGAGCCTTTTTAAAAAAAAGTAAAACTACATATTTTTGTTGTATTGTTTGATATGGAGGGAACATACTCCAGATGTAGTTGCATCACTGGCTGACTTTCTCACAGCAGGGTGGCGACGCGGGAGCTGCCAGATGTGCTCTGACTATTTTATTTGAAGCCATCGATCTGAGACTCAACTTAAACTAGTCATGACTGTAAATGAGTGGGTGGCTTTGATGTCAAATGTTCTGTAAAATGTTCCAAAATGGTGAGGATATAGGTAGCTATCTAAGTTGGTATGAGGTGTGTCTGACATCAGCTTTTCAAAGCAAACTGTGCTCCGGAAAAGAAGAAAGAAGATACATGCATCTTCCTCTGCTACAGTAAGTTTTTGTCATTACAAGCTGCGTTTCTGGAGATTATGTCAAATACCTGAGCAGATGTTAAAAGACATTTTTTAGTTTCCCACGGATTGGATGTGACTGCAGAATACGACTCCTCAGGTGATACCGATTGGGAGGTCAGAGATGATTGTGGCCTTTTACTCTACACATGCGAGTTTTGGCTCACTGTGGGCCTTATGAGGTAATTATGGAAGTGAACGGAAAACAGGGGCTGAGCCAGAGGAGCAGAGCAGAAACACACACCCATTATGTGTGTAACAGCATTCAAACACACATGTGAGAAGAGACACGTGCTTGCACATTCATACCCATACTTGCACCGAACATTTAAACAATTGTTTTAGTAGAGAGTGCCAATACTGTGATCTAACAGATATTGATACACACCAAAAGCATATGCTGCTAATCATTCACAAATGCCCATGTTGCCTGCACCAGATAACACACAATAGCCTATTTCATCCTGATAATTTATTCCATACACTTGGATAAACTGCTCTCCTAAAATGGAAAGACTCCCTGCGTGACAAAACCAGGAACAATCTGTGCTTCGCTGGAGCGCTCTCACAGAGGAATGGGGCCTGAGGTAATACACCTGGCAGGGGGGAACCTCCTAGCGCAACTCTCCAACACGACACAACTGATAACCTTTTTAGCCTTTTTGATTCTTTCCATTTTCTTCTGTTTTAATATCTGCCAGTCAGAGGGAATGAAAATAAGGAAAAATAGATCTGCTTCTTAAATAACAGCTAACAAAGCCAAAAACACTGACTTCACAAAACTTGATCAAACCATCAGTGGCATCCACAGACTCTCTGCGAGGCAGAGCGAAGAAACTAAAAGGGACCCCTCTAGCATGCACAATTATGCAGGAGGGGCTCCCCTGGATACACGCATATGTTGTGTTGTTGTTTCAGATACTGTTGATGTCTGTGCAGAGCATATGTTTTTATCTCTTTACCTCCACAGGTGGATTAATTGCTGCTCTGTGCGCTTAGAGGACACTGAGATTCACCAAAATAAAAGTACACTGGATTTACAGGATAAAAGCCACCAGGAAGTGAAAGAACCAGTTTAAGTTCTGAATAAATGCACCTGTAGATGTACAGATAACACAACCTTAACCCTGGATTACATTTTTTCTATGAGTAATGTGTAATGAGTAAATGATTACGTTTTCCAAGTAACTTGTCCAACACGGATCATAAGTCGAGCCAGGTTAAACCTTTTTGCCAGACAACACTGCATTTCTTTTCAGTGCTGTTGTCAGTCTGGATTTTGCCCCAAGGTCAGTCAAAACAGAGCAGCACTTGAGTAAACTAGAGCGGCACCCGGGCCAAGTGACCAAACATGAAACAGTGAAGTGTCCCATTAGGACACAGACATATCCTGGTTTAAATGGGTTTTTAAAAAGTAAAATTTGGCAGGCCACAGGAAAGCCCAACACGGCAGTCAGCATAAATCAGTCAAAAAGACTTTAACTCAGCTTTCAAGTCTAATTATTTATGGTCCGTTTATTGCTGCGTAACTCTGTACACTTGTCAAAATAGCTTAAATATGTTTAAGTTTATGTCACGTTACGTCATATCTCATGGGGCAAATCATTTCTATAAAATGCTTGTGTGGTGCTGGATCTGGCATGGAGTCTCTAATAATCTCACATCAATCTCCTCGCGACATGATATAGTAAATACAGGACACAATTACATAAAACTTCTCTCAGTGTCTGACAGGCTCCACACTATTCACGGCACATCTGTCGCGGAGGCATTCAGCATGTACGTATTTGGGCAGCTGTGGAAAATTCTTAACTTACAGAGTCACATCATACCTTGGGGTGCATCGGGATTTACAGCGGTTGTACAATTGGTAGTTAAAAGTTAACCGGTAGAAAATTCTTACCAAAAAACCAACCCCATCCCTGCATTGTCTCTGAGTATAAAGTACAAAGACAGTCATAAAAACGGAATAAGTGGTTATATGATAAATGAGCAAATAAACAACATGAAAATATGAAAGCGAGAAAGCCAGTCCTGCGAGGAAGGCCGATGATGTCAGTGCTCTGAGATCCTCTTTATGGTTCAGTCTGTCTCTGACAAGTCGACAAATCATCATCTCAACCCCCAGCTCAACACTTGGGAAATCACTCCACCATATGAACGCAGCCGGCAGGCAATAAGCAGCAGGAAGCCAGCAACAAGCATTGTCAGGAATAATAATAGCAGGCTGGCCTAAACTTTAGAGAGGATTGTGTTGTGCATTGTGCGTCAGGTGTTAAGACAAACACACAGTCCACTGCTTATGAAATCCTCTATGATTTCCTTTGAAGCTGCTTACTAAAAACAGTAACTCCTGTAGGCCGGGTGCAAAACTCAACTGTTAACTGGCAAAAGATAAAAGCTGTTGAATTCTCAACTTAACCTCTAACTCACAGGGAGTCCAGTTAGCCATGAGGTCTAAGGCTGTGTAACTATGTAACTTTGGTTGCATGTCATCCATCCTATCCCTTTCTCCATATTTCCAGTAGCCCTCGGCTGTTAAATATTTCATGTGTTTGTAGCTCGTCACGTCATCGTAGTTGAAGAATCCTTGAAACATGTGGTTAATGTTGTGAAGAGGTCGCAGTTTGGTTAGGTTTAGGCACCAAAAGTACGTACTATAGTTCAACGTTGACTTTTATTTTATCCCAAACCATGATCTTTTCCTAAACCTAACCAAGTAGTTTTGGTGCCTAAACCTAACCAAACTGTGGTTAATGTTGTGAAACTGTCACAGTTTGGTCTTCGAGTGCGGAAAGACGTTTATTTGCTTTCTTGCAGAGAGTTAGATGAATTCATACTCCTCTCATATCTGTCCATTAAGTGTGAAGCTACAGCCATGAGACGGTTAGCTTAGCTTAGCACTGAGACTTGAGTCTTTGCTGGTTGCCTGGCAACCTCTTGGTGATGATAAGACTCCAGGTGCACCTGGTCAAGATATTATCCGGCACATAACCCCCTATAAAACCACAAAGTGACAATTTTACACTTTGGTTGTTGTATGGATTGAATAAACAAGATATAACATGTTAATGAGCTTTAGATTGTTTTACCTATTCAGTCTTTATTCTGTCTTTATGCTAAGCTAAGCTTACCTGCTGCTGGCTCTAGCTTCATACACCCTGGACAACATTCAAATGCACATTTTCACCAACTGGCAACTTTCCAATTCATCTGACTTGCATGTCTTGGAGCTGAGCAAAGAAACCGTAAACACCTGGACGAAACTCATGCAGACACAGGACGCACAAATCAAGACCCCAGCCGGCCTGGTCAGGTTCAAACCCAGAGCCCTCTTGCTGCGAGGTGGCATTGCTAAGCCCTGAGGCTTCATGCTGACCTTGGTTTGACAGGCTTTTACACATCAGAGATGTAAATCTCACCTGTCACCAAAAGACTGTGATGAGAGCTGACACATATCTCCTTGATCTATAAGTCGGACATTTTTGCCTGCTGTTGCTTCTATCACATATTTTCCAGACTAGCAACCATTGGGTCCTATTCCAAAGCTCAGTCACACTGAGTAGGACTGTTACTCGGCTTGAAAACATCCAGATTATACAATATGAGTCGTGTTGTAGTGTCTTACAGTTCACCGTTGTCCTGTTAGGACAGAAGACCTGTCAACCTGTTAAATGCCCTCTAGGTAATTTCCCAGCATTGTTGACCACCTTCTCTCTGCCTGACCATCCCCCTCTTTCTCTAAATTCCTGCATTCTTTCATTCTTTAACAGCGGCGTGAGTCTTTCTCACCGCTCTGCCACTTCTCTGACTGACTGAGACCTGTGCCCACTTGCAGTGGCAAAACTTCTAAAGGCAGATTTTATTAACCATCCCAACTGTCAGGGTGAGTCAGGGGCTGAAGTAACAGGGTGGAGGAGACCTGACCTGGATGATCAGTGCAGATTATCCTGTGAACAGGCTTGAACTGGAAACTTTGGTCCTCCCAACATCCTCAGACCGGCCAAAGCCTGTCTAGAATGTTTTGGAAACATGCATGATTTTGTCATCTGGCCAGGTTGTTAAGCAGTTTAAGACTGTTGTCATCATGCCGTTTCAACAACAGCTGCTCCCATATAGACTCTCCACTCCATTTTTTTTGGTGATTTTTAACGTGACTCTCGTATGAAATGGTAATATACTAAACTGTCCAGATCATCTCAGATGGCTATGAAATTACAAACAAAGTGAAAGAAGTCTGCAAAACTCAGTATTATGCTGCTACCACAATGCAAACACAAGCGTTTCCACTATGAAGCAAGAAACAATAGAATGCTTTCTAATTTGAACGCATATTTTTGGTAAATTGTCCTGGATCAATCAGTTTTTGTCCCGCCATGTACTTTGCAGTACATTTGCATTTTCTTTATGTTTCAACTGTTATGTTAAACTCTTACTCTCTTTATCTGCCTGTCTCATATATACATGCACATTCACACAGATGTAGTACAACAAAAAACAACATTTGCTGGCGCCTTGCTGCTGCTGCTACACAATAAAGAGAACACTAGTGTCTCTCCTCGTTTATCTCCACCCTCATTATTATATTTAATCATCTACATCCTACTACTCTACTCCACCTTGCTCTGTCCCCCTTGGATTGCATGTTTGAAATGAATAGAGGGGAGATGAAGAGGAAAAACAATCCTCTGTTCTGCTCAAGCCTGAAGCTCCGGAGAACTGGAGATCCTCACGCAGACACTATTGGTATTATCTGTTTCTTCTTGATAGTTCCCCTGGTTCTTTACATCAGTCTGTCCATGATCTATCCAGACAAGCTGTGGATAGTAGTAAAGTGGAGCAACCTGGCTGCTTTATGGGAGAAAATGTGTATCATATAACCGCAAAGTCCTTGGCCTGAGTCCAGCTGGGGTCCCTCATCTCACGTCATCCCCCTCTCCATATTTCCCCAGACAAAAATGCCCTACAATAATTTTTCAGTAGTAGGAAAGTTAAATTATCTTGAAGTACTAAGTCAAAGTCCTTTACGTCTTTTCTTTAGACGCAACGTTTGGGTTTTAATCTGTAGTTGTCCTGATCATATTTCAATCATTTAGCACTTTGTAACACACTGTGAACTGTTTTAATGTGGATTCATGCTTTTAGTGAGAGTTGAATTACAATTTGGCATTTATTGGGTGGTTTGGCTTACATGTCGGTCAGTAATAATGACGACAAAGAGAAACAAAGAGGCACAGAGCTGCATGAGCTATGTTGAGTAAAACTTCATTTTCTTAACCAATTGAGCCACAAAAAGCCAATTAAGTTTTTTATACCAGAAAAACCATCCCTTTAACAATATTTAAGATGTTTTAAGTATTTCCACTGTTTCCAATTGCTACTGTTTTTTTTTTTGTCAAATTTAGCATCACCACAGAAACATATCAGCACCACAGCATCTCTATTCAGTAGTTCTTATTTTCACCTGATCATTTAATGGCCTCTTGGACGACCATCATACTGCACACACAATTTCCTCCATGTGCTAAATAGGTTGATATGTGTTCACTAATAGTCTTACTGGATTTAAAGCGTAATGAGAATACTTGAGTGGTAAATAAGGCCAGAGTAGTGGAAAGACTATAGGCTGTGCTGTGGCTGCTGAAATAAAAATGAATTGCCTGAATAAAGCTGGAGGCTTGGCTTAGAAGGACCTATGTGTGTGTTTACATGTGTGTCTCTCATGATAAATGTTTCTGTCAGTGACACTTTGCTGTTACATCAAACATACTTGTGTGACACACAGGACTGATCTGCCTCAAATATACACTGTTTTTTTCCCCTGGCTGCACTGAATGTAAGGCGAAGAGACGCCACTCATAACTGATGGGGCCCTTCCTCTGTTGTTAGCTCAGTCACTTTGGCACTTTGCTCCAGAGAGAAGGCCCCCTCTCTGTAATGAGTTTCTCCAGTGTGCATGTGTGTGTGTTTTAGTGAAGGTCTCTGAATTAGAAACAGACAGTCGCTCTCTGCAAACAAAAGCAAGACTTTCAGCGAAGGGAAGGGTGGGAAACAAAACAGAAGAATGGGACTCTGGGAGACGGACATTAAGCGGGGAAAGCATTGCAAACATCCACCAACAGAGCTGCACGTGGCTGTTACGTCCTCTATCTCACATTCTTCATTTTGATAATTAACATGCCTCGAGTCAGACATCTCTCAAACTCTGTTTGATTTCCTGTCTGATCCACCAGCCTGCATAACCCTCATGCAAAGGCACACACACACACACACACACATTTTACGCATGACTTCCCAGACCCCCCCACCCCCACTCCCGGGTCCTGCTGTCAGACCAACTAAATGTCTCCTTTCATCTCTTCACCTGCAGGGTCCCTCTTTGATAACTTTATATTATCTCAGTCTGCTCCTATGAGACCAAACAGACTTCAGGACCCTACCCCCAGTTACCTGCCAGCCCTGCTGTTTTAAAAGCCCCGTTTCCGCAGGTTTGTGCTGAATCATACGAAGGGAACCGTGATTAAGGGTTAAGCCTAACCCAACACGCACAGAAGCTCTTTCATTTTCTCCCACAGCGTGCAATTTGGATGCCGGCAGAGACGCGAGGTAAAGCGCATCGTAAAGCGCAGCAACAGGTCTGCGAGCCGATGCTGACAATCTGTTATTATAATTAACACGGACACACGCTGCTTTTCATTACAGCACGCTCCGCTGCAGATCACTGTGTACATCATGCACTGTGTGTACTCTGCTCTGAAAATGCACATTTGAAACTCTGGATCAAGATGGCTATAACTCTAAAAACTGGCTATCATTTAAAAGAAAGTACTCATACCTGCGGAAATCTTTGCATAACATTGTTTAAAAACTTGTTGTAAGAGCCAAAAAAGTAAACTCTATCCCCCAAACTGCCACTCTTGCATCCCTGTTTGTGCGTCTCTCACCAGATCGCTATGCGCTCCTTCGGGTACTCCAGCCTCTCGATGCAGCCCAGGTAATGTGGCAGGCTGTGCGCTGCGTTACGAGCCACAATGGCGATCATAACCTTTGGCTTCAGCAGCGTGGACTCGGCCTTGAGCGGCTCCTGCACCCGTGTCTCCAGCTCGGACACGCCGCCGGGTACCAGAGCGACCAGCAGCGCCCACAGCACACCGACTCCCACGGCCCCGACCGCCCGCATCTTCGCTTTCAGATTCCGCAGTGAGTCCTGAGACTGAGCGAGAGAGTTGTGTGAGTGAGTAAGCGAAGGAGGGAGTGAGTGAGGGAGTGAGCCACGGTGGGAAGGGGAGAGAGGAAGGAAGGTAAAAGAGGAGGATAGGGTGGGTGGAGAGCTCCCCACCTCTTTTACCCCTCCTACACCCCTGCTGATGGCTGCCCCTGCTGCTGGTGTGGAGCCTCTTCCTCCCACTAATAATAGATTGTACAGACACGATAAAAACAAAAATGTCAACTACTAATGCGTCCATGTTTGTACTGGATGGTAAATGGATTTTAGGTGAAGGACACCATGTTCTAAATCATTGCCCATGATGCCTGTCTGCAGCCTGTTGATCCTTAATTCTCCTGCATGTTTCCTGAGTGTTTCTTTCCTTTTCCACCACGCCTCCACCCTTGACAGCCTGTTGGATGCTGCAGAGCTGGAGACCATGAAGTCACCAGCTCTGACATCAACCCTCAGCCAGACTGCTGCACTTTTTTTATTTCTTTTCTTCTGGTGTTATTCCTTTCATATAAACATATGTACCGACAAAGCTGTAATTCATTACAGCAGCAAAAACTATATCTGAATTACAAAAAGGGGTAAAACCTTAATTATTTATCATCTATAAGCATATATAAACATGTAATACATTCTATATAACACATTACAATGTAGTTATAAGCAGCTTTAATGACACGTTTAAGTGTTTATTAATGTAATGTGTTATATTGTCGTCCATTATCTGTTTATATACCAGCATCCAGTTATGGATGCTTCACAGGAGGAGCTCAAGTTGCTAACTACATCAATAAACACTTAAAAAGATATTATATGTGCTTACAACTACATTATATCGTGTTATAAACCACTCATTAAATGTTATACTGCTTATAAATGCTAAATGGGGGTGGGCTAAAACAAAGCGTTAAAATAAGACCATATAATTTAAAATAGGAAGAAATAGTGTAAATTGTAACAACCCAACACCAGTGAGAAAATTCAAAAGAAAGAAGTAAGAGAACACACGTAAAAATTGGGAGAAAATATTCTCTTTCCTTCTTGCAGAAGCAAAAAATAAGGGGGACTGTCAGGTCTAAAAGTGTGCATTTAAATTATTAATAACATCAACAGTATCTTTGAAAAAACGTTTCTTGTGGCATAAAACACTGAACAATCATGGCACCAAAACAAAACATCTACTGTAACTAGTGCATGACAGAAGAAAATGTGCCAAACCAATATGACACCATGATACAAACATTTAACCAAACTGGCACCAAAACACAAACACTTCATAACTTTCCACACAAAATCAGAAGTTCGCTGTAAATATCTTGAATTGCTATGTAGAGTCTATAGAAAACTGTCCACAAATATATACCTCCACTTCCAAAAGCTGGCATCCATACATCTACATGCTATTATAATATTATACTCCGTGTTCTTATATGATTACAGTAACCCTCTAGTAACCTGTTTTAATTACAGTGCAGTCACAGCACAGACAGACGGGCAAAGCCAGCTTGCTTCTGGCCCTGTCTCGACTCAGCTCTGTTTATTTAAGCTAGGATCTCTGCCACCTGGTAATGTTTTCCCTCTTCGTTGAGGTAATGAGAGTACTCTGCCATCTTCTGTTGTTGGATGCTCTTAGTCACCTTGGATGAGAGACAGAGAGAGAGAGAGAGAGAGCGAGCAATGTTTTCAATCTGTCCAAGTAATCCCTTAGCTCCCTCTAGTGCTTTCCTAAAGCCCTTGCCCAAATTTATACCCACAGACAACACTGAAAATTCACACAAAAAAAAAAAAAAACGTTGCTCAGTGAGGTTTGCTGACCTTTTAAACCTGCAGTCTTTTATTCCTGCACACATTGTCTAAAACAAAGCTCAGAGATCAGGATCATCAAGTCCACAGCAGACAGGACAAGTCCGCCCGGGTTGAGATTTGCTCAGAGGAACGTAAACACTAACTTCTAGGGCCAAACTCTGGTCAAACTGGACTGTGAATGTTTAGGTTTCAAACTGAAAAGAAAGGAAAATGCATATAAATAAATGACTAAACAAAAAATAAACTTTGCCTTTTGTTTTAGTCACTCCACTCTGCACTTTCTACTCAGTTCTAAAAAACAACCTCACCCTGTTGGCCCGGTGTCAGGCTTCAACACCGGGGCAGTCAAAGTCTACGATACATTTTCATTATTCAAATGGCTCGTGTGCTCTCTCTTCTGTCATAGCAAAACATCTGCTTTGTAATTTTGGTTGCGTACTTGACATGCAGCCATTTGTGTCTCTGTAACTGAACTATGGATGACAGATAGAGCAGAACCATATCATTTTTTTTTTAGTTATGTTTGGGATAAATGTATGTTTTACGGACTGCCAAGCTTTTGGTTTGTTAAACTGTGGTTGCAGACAAAGCGTAGCTTAAATAGCTAGCTTCTGGCTTCAAACTGCAGGGTAAATCCTTCATAACTAGGTTCAATAAATAGAAAAATATGTCATACAGAAACCTCCGGGATAAATACGTACCAAATGTTGTATTTTTTGTAAAAGTAGGCATGAAAAAATGTAGATAGCTGAAGGATTGTGGCACTTCTTCACAAGGTTCTTTTTTTTTTTAACGGACAGATGATGAGCTCATGCTGTTTTTTGTTTTTTACCATAACATAACGCATAATGGAAACTTAATGAACAAAAACACACTGCTATGAGCCTCAAACATGAGATATTATAGGACATAAAATTCCAGTTTTTTACACAGCAGTCTGGTAAGACTCTCTCTGCACGGCTCAGTGGAAACAAGTGATTTCAGGAGAGGAGATGCCTGCACTCTTGTTGTAATTCCAATGAGCTGATTTGTGTGTGTGTGTGTGTGTGTGTGTGTGTGTGTGTGAGTGAGTGGGTAGGTGGGTGGTTTAGGACTTAATGCCTCCTTAATGGCTGTCAGGGTGAAGTACAGCTCTAATAGACGGTGCTTGATCATGCAGGGAGCTCTCTGAGGGAGTCTGTGCACGTGTGCGTGTGTGTGTCAGCGTCATGGGAAAGCCCTGAACCAGCAGATGGTGCTCTTGTTTTACCCTTGAAGATCTCCCACACACACAGACACACACAGACACACACACACACACTGCCATGTCTTCTGGGACCAGACAGTGTGAGAGAAAACCACTCATCCTGCTCAGATGATTGAGATTGTTGAAATTGTCCCATCTCACTAAACAACTCCTGCACAGTCACAGTCTCCTCAGTACCACTGGGCTCAAGTCACTCAAGTCATTTGCTCCAAGCATTGACTGCTTGCTCAGCTAATGTGAATTTGGCAGGCCGCAGTAAAATACAATACAAGGGCAGAAGCATAAATCAATCAGGCTCTCTGGCTATCCATTTCAACCCTTCCTACTCTGCTGGTCACTTCAGTGATGCAGGGAATTTTACAAACAATTTCCAAAATAGCTGAGCCGTCAAATTGCGAGCTTGACTTTAAGTGGATGCATCCAGGCGGTTGCATAATTGTTTACACTGAACAATTAGCTTCTTCTTGGGATTTAAGTAGGTCACTTCTTGTGGATGTTGCAGCATGAATGCAAATGCATCTAATTCTACCTTCCTGCAGCCTTGGCCTCCCCCTCATGTGAGTTGCTTCTTTGCCAAGGTAATCCAGAGTATGCATCTGCATGGAGAGGCTTTACATACAAATGGATGGGGAGGAGAAAGAGAGGGAGGCTGATTTATGACACACAGGAATATAGTTGGTGTACTAGATTAAAATTATACTTCTCCACACTGAGCGAGGGCAAGGTGGTTAAGAGGCTGGCGCTGGCACATTTCTAAACAAATGTGTTTAGAGCTACTAGAGGTAGATTACTCCAAAGTGGGTATTAGGCAGCGAGGAACTGCTGGAGAGAGTTAAGACACTGAGCAAAGGCCTGCTGGGCATCCAGGCAGGGATCCATCCCTTTGCCTCTCAGAGTTGAGTCATACTCTCTATGTGGGCAATGTTTGCATGTACACACACACACACACAGATACACACAGTCAATTTAAAACTGTTGTGAAAGAGACAGATTTGTCCCGCCATTATATAAACCTGCCAATATAAAAGAAGTAATACAAACCTTTTTGATTCATGAAATTAAAATCTCACTAAGACTTTGTGTTTTAATCATCAGATGATCACAATTTGGTTAATTCAGTGGTTCCACCAACCAGCCAGTAACATTTTACTGCTCCCACATTTGTTCAGTTTCTGCACATTCACACATATATTTCTTTACTAATTTTTGGGATAAAACTTGCATGTGCAATTTAGTGCTTCTGCCTCCAAGCCTCCATTTTTTTTAACTTTTCTTACTTTTGTTTGTTTTACCTTATAAAAAATATTATGCCACAGAAATGTGTAACTTTTGAAAAAGATGTGTAAAATTTGTAGGTAATTAAAAATGCTCACTGCTGAAAGGCCCAATGTGTGATCATATCAACATAACATAAGGGTCATCCCACTAAGAATAAATTCAAATAAAACTAATAAGTTCAAAACACAGGAACTTGCTATCACTCCCAAACTGACTGTCAGGTCTTTTAATACATGAATTAACACCAGACAACAACTAAATCCAAGTTATTCATCTTTCAGAAGCTGATAAAGGTGTGTTTCATCAGTAATGTTCACAAACACTGCAGTAATATTCTCATTTATAACAAACAAACTGCTGCCATTTCATCATTAAGACACACTTTTAGTTATTAATGTGAATCTGGCTCAGATTTATTTAAGGATTTGGACGTAAATCACACTAGCAGCCAAGAACATGTTGTACCCTAATAAGGACTCTCACACTTTGGGCTCTATTTCACTCTCACACACACACTAAAACAGTTACACACACACACACACACACACACACAGAAAGCAGGGAGGAGTGGGTCCTTTATTGGTACTTACGTCAGGGTGGAAAGAACATTTTCTTGCCCATATTCCTGTCTGAGGTTAACGGGCAACATCCGTCTCTTCCTCGCTCTCTCCCTCCCACATTCTCACTTTCCCCGACTCCCTCGTCTTAATTTCTCGCTCTTACCTCGCCCACCTCTCTCTCCCTCTCTCTGTCTGCCTCCACCACACATTTATTTCTCTGTGTGGGAGAGCCTTGCTGCGAGCACTGGCCCACAGGGACCCTTTCACGCTGCTGATGTGCACAGTGGCTGCAGATTGTAACCTTATGTGCCCCTGCGAGTGAGTCATGCGAGGAGAAGTCAAGAAGGAGTTTGTGTGTGTTATGTGTTAGACAGTTGACAGAGAGAGTTGGGTATTAAAGAAACAGCCAAGCTACTGAGTGTTCCTTTCACAATGTGGTAATCAACTTAACCATTGACACTCACTCAAAGCATTATGGCGTCCAGTCCCACAGGGAGCACATTAGGCCGAGCCCAGGAGCAGATATCGATCCAGCGCTGTGGGGTTTTATATACCAACACATCATAGAGTCATTTGTGAAGAAAGGTTGCTCAGTTGTCATCAGTATTATCACTCAAGTGGTCGTCGTGAGGACAAATGATCAGTGTCCTTATTTATTATGATGGATTACAACTATTATTTACTGCACTAGAATGAGTTTTGTTTCCATGTTTGATGGAATTTTGTCAATTAGATATCGAACTCACTGAGGAAGAGGGCTATGTATTTCTGCTGATATCTTATCATTGATTTCCCTGCATTTACACTCCCATAAAAGGGCCACAAAACAATAAATTATTACTAACAATAACCCACGCAGCTTCTGTGCTACATGTTTCCATTTGTATCTCTTGACTTTTACTTTAAACCTGCAATAATTGATAATTTTGGGCACTTGGAGGGAGCAGAAACACCAACATATAAAGTTGATATGGCGAATATGTTAGCAAACACCCTATTTACACATCCAACAGATATGGAGCAACATTAGCATTCATTTGGAGTCGTGTTTCTGGCCACCTGACAAATCTAAGTCCAATATTCACTCTCTTTTAGCTCTGTTTTTGGTCTTCACCTGGTCTTTCCCTGAGGGAAATATCTGGCTCTTTAGCAGCTAAATGCTCCACTATGTTCACCAGCTAGTTGCTAACTGTGTCTGTGTGCAGTTTGGTGCTGGTGATGAGAGCTGTGAGAGTGAACCAAAACAGTAAAGTTGCAGGCCAGAAAACAGTGAGCTGAAAGACACTATAAAAGGTCCATAAAGCAGAGGGGACCCAATTCTGTGAGTTCGTCACTACAAGCGACTCCTTCTACGTTACAATTTGTGATCTGATCCATTGTTAATATAAAAATACTGGTTAGCGCAGCTTTAATTGAGTTTATTTTCAGATTCATTGTAGTTTAAAGTGAGACTATGTAATCTTTGCTGACAACTGTGGGGTAATGGTTAATATTAAAACATAGAATAAAAGTAGCACAAGTAGAGAAGACACATCAAGTCATCAAACTGAATCAGCAATGTCACTTACACAGCAACATCTATCTAACGTTTGCTGACATTAGCTCAAAATTAGCCACCATTAACTACTGGTCATGCCAGACTAAGTAATGAGCAGCAAAACCCGATTGTATTGATCAGTTCAAGGGTGGGTTTTATGGCTTATTTATTTAACTTGTCATTTCTAAGAAGAGCAATATGTTATTGAATTCTCTGAAAGTTATATAACCTCACTATAAATGTTGTTCTAATGCATCTCTTTTCCTTACCTAAAGTTCTTTGAATTGCCTTTGTTTGTTATAATCAGATTTTTGTCTTTTGTTAATTTCTGATGATTAATTTGATTTATTTTATGTTTGCAAGTTGAACCTGGGAAATAACATCTAATCAATTATAAAATTAAATCCCCCCTGACACACATAACTGAACACATTCTGTTTGAATGTGTATTTAATTTGAACAATTTAATTTTGTTTACAGGAACATATTGTCCCCTGGACTGCAGTACTGATATTCTGCCAGCAGGTGGCGCAACACAGTCTTGGTGTTCTGAGTGAATCTGCTCTGACTGCATGGCTTTAGGCAGCATGACCACAGGAAAATAGACCAACTTCACAATCCTCAGTACACTGCCAGCATGACGGCGCTCCATTACTCAGCTTATAGCAACACACACACGCACACACACACACACACACACACACACACACACATGCACACACCAAGATGCCACACACATTAAGAGCTTCTTTGTTTTTATTTTTAATAGAAAAAAAGTATTCAAAATAATACAACAGGAAGTATCCGGTAAAGATGACAACAAAAAATGTGATCAGGTCTGTGTCTACATGGCAACCACCCATCCTCCAACTTGAGCTCAGCCCGGTTTGCTGCTTCAGTGTGTATGGATGTGTGTGTGTGTGTGTGTGTGTGTGTGTGTGTGTGTGTGTGTGAGAACACTGAACTGAAGCAGAAATAGAGCTTTATGGAATACCTCTGATTGATGCACATGACAGTCTGCTGGTGAAATGCAAGGGATACTAATAATGTGTGCGTGTTGTGTGGTTTATTATGTACATGCTGAGGGTGTGTTGGGATGAGAGTGTGTTACCATATGTACAATAAAAGACTCCATGTATGTATGTGTGTGTGTGTGTGTGTGTGTGTGTGTGTCAGCTGGGATCTTGCAGTGTTATGGTATCTGAAGGAGGATGGATCGGGTTGAGACACAGATGCTCTGAACTAACGCAGCTTCAGTCTGCCTGCTGCGGTGATGAGGTTGATACACTACGAAGGAAGCCAAGAGTAAAAACAAAATGAAGAAAAGAACATCATGAAAAGGGAAAAAATAAGTGAACAAGTGGCTGCGGAACAGAATAAAAAAAAAAAAAAAAAAGGTCCTTGACTTCAGAAGGCAGGAGGAGTTTAGAGTTTCTAATTCACCAGCTCGCTCCCTACTCTCTCTTATTAAAATATCACAAATTTCTCGCTCTCTCTTCTCCACCTTCCCTCACCCGCCCTCACCCATTCTCTCAGTCCCTCGTGGCCCAGGCCGGCCTGGCTGTAGGTAGGCAGGCCAAAAAAGTTCAGTGTGGATCCTGGTGGCATTACACAACTCCTCTGCCTTCACCATTTTTTCCTCCCCGGGCTTCCTTTCTTCTTCACTTGTGTGTCTCTCAGTCCTCCACACACACACACACACACACACACACACACACACACCAAGACATTTGTCCTTACTGGGCCTCCATATTTGGGAGTTCCTCTGTCCAATTGCAGGGGTTAAATATTCAGGATCGGACCACGGAGGTACAGACGGACAGACACGGAGGGACAGATGGAGGGGTGAGGAGCTGCTGTTGTCCTGCTTGAGGAAATTACTCTGTTCGACCCAACTGTGGCAAGTCCTTTCCCCCGTTCATGGCGATGTGTGCCCAAACGTCATCACGTCCTCCTCCATCTCTCCCTCCTTTCATCCGTCTGTCCCTTCATCGCTCCGCCACCTCCATCTGTCGGCTCAGGGGCCTGAAGGGGTGAGGCGCTAGGAGAGGAGGGTTGTAGTCTCTGAAGAAAGTGTTCTTTATCCCATTCTCTCTCTCTTCCTCTCTTTCTCACATGTATCCCCCACTCTTTCACTTTTGATTAAAATACTATCTTTGCCATACGTTCAAAAACACACACTCATGCTCATACCAGCACATACAGTGTCCCGTCACATCAAATTGGTAAAACACTGATTCAACTCTCTCTCACTCTATCAGGCACACATAAGCACACACGTACGCATTTACACACGCACAAACACACGCACAAACACACACTGTGAGGCTCTCTGTGGGGGTGAATCTTGGGGGCCTCTGTGCTATGTCCCATCTTCCTCCTCCCCCTCCGAACAGTAGTCTCGCCCCTGCAAAGAAAGGGATTAGAGAGAACATGAGATGTGCATCATTTTCATGTTTTTTTTTCTACTCCAGTTAAGTATACTCAGTAACAACCTACTTTAGATGCAGAACCCCCATGCACCTGTTACTCCAGTCACGTTTAAACAAACCCTCGTCTATTTGCAGGTACTGGCACAGAAAATACTGGATGAGGCAGTTAAGTGCTGACAGGTGGGCAGTTATGTTGTTTTGTTTCTTCCATCATGACGAGGAGCTAACACAACAGCTTTCCTTTCCTCTCCAGAGCCCGTCTAACAGCTTGTCTACCTCTATACTGTCACTCTTTAGATAAGGCTTTAAATTATGCATTAAATTATATTTTATGCTACCTTACACATTTAATTCACTACGTCTCAAATGAAAATATTTTCAATTTTAATTCTCCACTACATTTATCTGACAGTTAGTTATTTTGCAAATTAGCGCTGAAAGGATTAGTCGATTAATCAATCAGTCAATCGACAAATAATTATTCTGCAACTGTTTGGATAATTGATTAAGTGTTTTTCAAGAAAAATGCCAAACACTTCGCAATTATGAAGATTTAATGCTTTTCTGTGTCTTATGCGATAGTAAATTGAATACCTTTGGGTTTTGGACTGTTTGTGGGGCAAAACAAGCGATTTTGAAGACGTCACCTTTGAATTTAGTAAGATTGTGTTTGTGAAAAATTGTAGTTTTTCACTATTTTCTGATATATATTATAGACCAAACAATGAATTGATTATTTAATAAAAATTGTTAGAGGCAGTTGCTTTAGATCTCACTACCCAACCACACAAAAGTCATGATTAATTCCATCTCAACCAGCTACAACATTAAATTGCTGCTTACACGTTCATGCATCTGTAATAATCATCCAATAATGCATAGCAATGTGAAAGAGGCCGTTAGTTTTGATGCATTAATCGTTTTGTTATCATATATTATAATCTCACCTTATGAAGCTGATATAGCATGTGCGTATGCAAACAGCTGCCTATTTAAACATCCAGCAGACACAGTGTAACATTAGAATTCATTTTGAGTCTTGTTTCTGGACAATACGCTGCTAAGTCCAATATTCACTCTCCTCTCAGTTCTGTTTTTGGTCTCCAATAACTCCTGAGGGAAATATCTGGCTCTTTAGCTGCTAAACGCTCCACTATGTTCTCCAGCTAGTTGCCAAATTTGTTGATCTGCCGTGTTGTACTTGGCAGGTAGAAAACAGTGAGTTTTTAGAGCTTTCCCACTGAAAACAGCTGTCTGCTGCAGCTGAAAACGACAATGATTAGAGTTGTTAGACTGAACCAAAACAGTAAAGTTGTGGGATGTAAAACCAAACCAAAACAATGAGATGAGAGATGCTAAAACGCTCCGTGAAGCTGAGGGAAACTGCAGTCGGGCGAAAACTCCCTGTGGGTTCATCACTATGGGTGACCAACTTCACATTACACATAATAATTTCATCCGTTGTTAATACAAAAAATATTAAATAGAGCAGCTTTAAGTGTGTTTTCCTGATAATAATCAGACGCAGGACTTTTACGTGTGACCGAGTATTTCTACACTGTGATAGGACCTGACTACTTCTGCCACGACTGCTGAAAACACACAGACTTGTTTGAAGGCAGGGTTGAAAAATGAAATGTATTGTACCAAAGCTGAATCCAACCATAACTCACTGTCATTTCACTTTGCAACCTCATCTATAGTCAGAAACAATTGGTGTAATTCAAGTGGCAGACTAAGAGGAGTAAGTGCTCATTGCTGCAGAGATGATCTGTTCCTCCCCCTCACACATGTGGAGCAGAGTGTTGAGCTCCTGAGCACAATGACAATGTGGACTAATGGATGCTGTTGTTGTACAGCCTGTCTCTTTAAATGTTAAGACCCAGCTGTTTCTTTAAACGCTCATGTACCCTCCAACCCTTAAGAGCGTGCAAACACACACATACAGTACACACACACACATATATATATACACATATATACATATACATA
Organism: Macquaria ambigua; assembly: GCA_008360985.2. NCBI lineage: Eukaryota > Metazoa > Chordata > Actinopteri > Centrarchiformes > Percichthyidae > Macquaria > Macquaria ambigua. Next base: position 73,692 of record VMKM01002098.1, read on the forward strand.
TATATATATATATATATATATACATATATACATATACACATACACACATGCACACACACAGCCCCCCCCCCCCACCTTCTCAATCTTCTCATCCAGCATCCTGAAAAATTCCTGCTGGCTCTCTGACGTGTGAATACTGAGGGAGAAAGAGAGAGAAGCGAGAAGGAGGGGGAGAGGAAGTTGGAGACGAGGAGGAGAGGGGAGGCAACAAATACATCATGAGAATTTTCCATTACACCCCCCACACAGCACAAACACACCAGTACACACACACACACACACACACACACACAATCCTCACTGCAGTGTGAGAAACCTATGGTTGCAAGGCTGTGGAGGAAAATAAATAATTATTTTTATAAAGTATTAACCCAGTCTCTCATCCAAAGGCTAAATACTCTGCAGCCACCAGCAACCAATATGTATACACATACAGAGACTCATCAACACACACACACACACACACACACACACAGAGTCTGAGGTTGGCCAAGAGGCAGCATTACAAAAACCAGACACAAAATATCACTTACTTCACACATCATAATATTAACATACTGAATCTAAGTTGCATCTTAATGGACACTGGACACGGTTTTATTAAAGGGTCAGTTCAGCCAAATTAAAACACATTACACTCACAACAAACCTCACAGATCTCACCACAAGGTCCATTAGTAGCTGCTCCGGAGCTTTTGATTATATGGCACCATCTTCCTCAGCAGATGAAGTTTGCCCAGTTGTCATGGGATTGTAAATGTTCAAATTTCCATTCTTCGGAGCATTTTACAGTCGTCACGTCCAGCTTAGTGGTTGAGATCGAAAGTTCATTCTCAACCTTGGAAACAACAGTTGTTCACAGCGTGGTTTGTGGATCATCCACACTTACTGTGACATTGTTTTGTAGAAAGACATGTGGCTGTTGACATTTTTAAATACAACTTCTCAATGCTGTGAGCACAACAAATTAAATTCAGATGACCTCCACTGTATGGGATGACGGCAGAGATGAGAGAGGAGTCAAAATCTGGTCATTTAAATCCAAAACCATCTATACAGCTACTGCTAGAGGTAAGAGAATGTGTTTTTTTTTTAATTTGGGTGAACTGACCCTTTAACAATATTTGTGTTCAAGGTGTTCAAGTGTCCATAATATATAGATCATATATTTTAATGTGATATCCACCAGACATTAACAGTATGTAGACTGCTGCTGGACACTTACTTAGACTTGATGTTTGCTGCAGCGACCTCTTTCTGCTGTTTGCCCCTGTACTGCACATTACTCTTCTCCTGAAAGACACACACACACACACACACACACAAACACACACACACACACACACACACACACACCATTAACTTTCATTATCAGCTGATAAAACAGGCAAAAAACAAACAACTCATATCAGCAAACAGCCACACCACTGAAAGCACACGTCACATCAGACCTGCATTATTAGATTACGCCTCTCACCCAGCTGGCACTGCACAACAGTCAACAGCAACAGGACATCAGCCATTGACATAATGTATGTAAGTCTAAATAAAACTGTTATGTCAACCCTGATGAAGGTTGGTCACCTCGCATGAGTTCCCTTCCATGTTTTTGGAAGCTTTGTAGTTTCCTGCTACAGTAAAATGCTGCAGCGATCAAGCAAAAACACTGTAACCTGTATCTTTCACCACTCACTGTGTGTGAGTGAATATCTCTTTGACAGGAAACACCTACAGTAACGACAAATGGTATGAAACAAATACTGGTCTGACCACATGTAGTGGCTGTACTAGAGGTTACCTGGCTATGTAAAAATGTGGTTTGGGTCTTTCAGTAACTCATTCAACTAAATGACATGCCATACCACTCATTTTGAAACAAAACAACAGCCATTTAAATAATTTATGCAGTTCACAAAATGTCTTTCCTTTGCAATAAAATGTTTGTTGTATCCAGGAGGTATTAGGAAAACACTCCAGAAGCTGTCAAAAAAGCATAAGTCAAGTTTTAGAGCTGCAGTAATATAAATTAGTAGCAGTGAGACACTACTTCTGTTTTTTAATCATGATTTATAGTTACATTGGTTATTGTTTCACCGCTTGCCAGAATGCCAGGCAGACTAATCTGATTTACTGAATAAGCAAAGCTCTCACCTCACACTACGACGCTTTTCAGTCATTTAGCGTATTGATAAGCGTGTAAATATGAACACGCTTTAAAAACTGGAGGTTAAATGTGCAAGAGGGATTGTGGAGTCAGGTTGTTTGGCAAGTTATTAATACAAAATATGACTTCTTCAATGAAAATACAGCATTTCTTTTCACTGTTTAAGACCACAGGTTTTGCAGGAGGGAGTCAAACCAACCAAGTGATCAGCCTCCACATTCCACACACGCCAGCATGTTGTCTCTACCTGCGTGTGACGCACCTTTTGTGTGTTTTTGCATGTGTGCAAGAGACAAGAAGTGTGTATGTGTGGGCTGCTGGGGCTGACGGAGCTGCCTTTGGACACAAACACGTGCCTGTTCGCTTGAGCTGATAAACTGTCAGGAAAAGGTCTGAGTCTGTGTGCGGATGACGGACTGTCAGTGGATGGGTTGATGTGTGTGTGTGTGTGTGTGTGTGTGTGTGTGAGTGTCTCTCACCAGGTTCTCCTGGTTGCGTGCATTCACCCGGTTTTCATCCCCTCTCATGTACTTCACCTCCTCCACTCCCTTCATCTTGTATTCGTCTGAGGGGAGAGAGAGAGAGAGAGAGAGAGAGAGAGAGAGAGAGAGAGAGAGAGAGAGAGAGAGAGAGAGAGAGAGAGAGAGAGAGAGAGAGAGAGAGAGAGAGAGGCATGATTAAAGGAGGGAGAGAGAGGCAGGAGGGAAATAAACAACATAATGAAGAAACACTGACCAGATTCCTTTCATTCGTCCTGGTCAATATGATCTGAAAGGCTAAAATAATTGAACTATGTCATATTGGCTTCACTGTACGCTCACTCCATTATGTCAACATTACCAGTGGCTATGCCATTGATTTTAGTAATAATTTGTCCAAGGTAATCTGATAACTATAACCTGACACAGTGTTTTAGAAAGTGGACATGACAGCTGATGTATAAGCAGGACACTTTAGCTCTAGCAACTCATCTGAGGACAGAGAAAGCAAAAACAGAGAGACAGCGAGAGGGAGTACACGTGTATGTGAAGTAAGAGAGGAGACAGAAGAGACAAGAGGGAGGAAGAAAAAAAAAAAACAAGGGAACAGATAAGAAGGAGAAAGCTGGAGGGGGCACAGGTTAGACAGTTAAGACAGTTAAGACGAGCTCAGTGGCGAGAATGGTAACACTTCCGCAACACTGCACAAAACGACCGCCACGCCCCAAACTGTGCATCCTAAATCACTGCTAAAGGTAGAGACAATGGCAATAAACTGAATGTGTTGACTCACCGGCATTAAACATCTCTTACTGATCCATGGTTACTCATATCAGAATTTTCAATACGCTGTTTGAATCCCATATTATTAAAACAGATGCAATAACCAGTGACACATAACCAGAGGTTCAACAAATCAATCTGCACACAGTCCAGACCAGAAGTCCAGGATCTCAAACTGGTTATACTTTAATAATCAGGACAAACATATCTCAAGTATGTATGTAAATATCACGCACTGATGCATTAAAAAGTACTTATTTTTACACTTGCAGTTAAAAACCATTGTGAAAATTGATTGTGATATAGATTTAAGATCAGATTGTCCAGCCCAAGTAGTAATACATGTGTAATGTGGTATTTTACAACAATGAATCATTACCACATTCATTTGAAATGTTGTAGTGTGATGTGGAGCCTCTACTGACCTCAACATGGTATTTTGCAGTGTGCCACCAGGTTGAAGTTGGCGGGACATTTGCTTTACTGCATTTAGGGTACAATTATGTCCACAATTGATTAACCTGTTGATTGTTTTTTAACCAATTGATCCTTTAGTGTATAAAATGCCAGAAAATGGTGAAACATGGCACAAGTTCCGTGAGCAAGGTGACATCTTCAGATTGCTTGTTTTGTCTGACCAGCAGTCCAAAACCCAAATATATTTATAACAGACCTGCAATGATTAGTGGATTAATCAATTAGATAGACAGAAAATTAATCAGCAGCCATATGGATAACTGATTAATCACTTTCAAGCAAAAATGCCAAACATTCGGTAATGCACACGTAGCGTGTTCACAAGTTTAGTTTTCACATCCATCAAATGTGACACATTGATTGTAGGATTGTTGACGTGTACATGTTGTGCACTAGTTTTTATTGGTTCCACTGTGGGAATTTTTGACAGCACTATATATTGCAAAAAACCCACACTCAGAATCTGGACATTGAAATAAAATGGAGGAAAGTTAATATGGTGCACTTTATAGTAAATAGGGAGTGATTCTGGACACAGCCTGTTTCAGCACTAAAAAAAGACCTGAGAGACCCAAAACAGGAAGGAGAAATCCCAGTGGTGCTTATAGCACACAATAAACAATAATATCACAATAAATCTGACCGTGGTGTAAGATGATATGAAGTCAAAATAAAAACTCTATGTACAGCACCTTTATGTAAGACCAAACCCCACCTAACCTTGAGCAGAACAATACAAGCACACAGTCATTTCTACTGACTACCTGGTTGTTGGACATTTAACTGATAAAGCAGCCGAGACGCTGATACACGCATGCAAGCAAACTCCCACCTCTTGGCCTTATCTGTTGCACTCTTTGTATTTTGCCCTCAGTCTATCAGCTGTCTGTGTGTCTGTCTGTGTATCCATGTGTCTGTCTGTGCCACTTTGTACTCAGATGAAGGGCTCTCTCTCCCTCTGCCCTGTCGCTCGCAATCCAGCTCGCACCTGGATCACCTGTGTGTTTGAGTGTGCGCTCGCTCCTGCGTGTGTGCGCGATCACCTGTGTTTCTGAATCTTACACGTGCGTCACTGTAGAGCCAAACATGGCCTGCATTTGTCTGATAAACGCTGCGGATTTCGAAGTCATTTCGATGAGAGAGAGAGAGAGAAAGAGAGAAAGAAGGAGGGGAGCTGGCAGGTTTAAGAGAAAGAGATGAAACAAAGGCCGACTACTTTTCTGCCGTTCTGTTTGTCTCAGGAATGTAAACGAGTCGGAGCGAAGCAGCTCCTGTCTGAACATGCCGACACACACGCACACAAACGGTTTTATAACACTACACAGGCTCGCCAAACTCAGATCTGCTCTGTAAACATGCAGCACATACGGTGCTGCAGCAGGAAACAGATTTAAGAGCCATTTCCTCTAATCTCCTGTATATTACAGGGGCAGTCCACATCAATTTCAAGCTATTTAATCTGTACCTTAAGGTGGATACAGATGAATAGGAAGGGGTAGAATAAAATTAGCTGCTGCTGTGGGCTACGTAAATAAATCTAAATTGACATTTTCAAGCACCAGTTGGGAAAAATGTCATTTTATAATTTGGGTGAGATGCAGCCTGACGGGTTAGATAGGCTGGATATTCTGCTCCTGTCACAGGATACTCACTGAGCTTAATGTGACGGGTATAGATAGATCAAAGTGACCCAGCTTACACCAATCAAGACTCATCACATCACAGGCTTTGCTTCAATTTAGATAGGAGCAAAGACTGGTCATGCTGTGCGAGTCGTATGTGTGTGTGTGTGTGTGTATGTGTGTGTGTGGGTGTGTGTGTGTGTGTGCGCGGCTGTCATTGTCACAAGAAATGACAAGGGTGTTTCGTCACGCCAATGCAGGGCTCGCTTTGGGAGAGAGGGAGGGGAACCGTCAGAGAGAGAGAGAGACGAAGATGAAAGGGAAGAACTATTTTGAGAAGCCGTGATTTTGTGATGTGGACGTCTTTCTCATCTCTCATTAGAGACCGGAGCTCCGCGCTGACCTTAAGGTACCAACAGTCACAGTGTGTTTCTATGTGTTTCTATTTCAGATAACGTTGTGTCTTTGAATCAGCACGTTTGTCATTTTATGCAAGTGTGGCGTGTGAATGGGTGTGAGTCATTTAAATAGCCATCTTTGGTTGTGCGTGTATTTCCGTGCGTATATATGTGTGTGTGTCTGCTCTAACAGCCCTAGCTGGCCTGCCTGTCCTGTGGCTATGTCACTCTGTCCTTCCTGCTGCGTGTCCTCCCTCTCGGCAACTCTGGCTCCGGGCCATCACCAGCCTGGCCATGACATTTACACCTCATCACTTTGCTGGGGGGGATAAAATGATGTTCAGAAGCAGGAACAGACTGATCAGAAAAGGCATTTTGAAAGATTTGCTCTGTTACTGTAAGCAAATAAGAAAACAAAAATTTAACTATTCAACATTGCCCCTCGGTAACAGGCTGAAGACCTCAGACAACAACCGACTGATCGGAAAATATGTGATTAACTAATCAGATTTATTGAGGGTCTGACTTCTGGTTCCTACTGACAGAATATTCACACGTCTTTCACCATCATATTCCTTTTCCAAGCCTATAATATTAAAAATGATACCTTACACACACTGCGTAAACAAACTTCAGCCTCCATTGGCCATGCAGCAGCAGCAGCAGCAACAGTTACCCATTAGCCTAATGTTGCTGAAATCAGTGAATAACCATATTTTGTATGATGCAGTAGACTGCGGTTAGACAGATTGGCTTCCTAAAATATCAGGCTGATGTTGGCCTCGAATTAAATTTATCACTGAAGTTCCTGAGTGTCACATGATGATGGTCTCAATGCTGAGAGCAATCTGATTGTCATGTCTGGAATGAGTCAAATTTAATATCTGAAAGAAAAAAATACAAAAAGGCTGTTTCTTAAAAATATCAAAGACAACAAAGACCCATCCTGCAGATATTCTGAAGACTGATGTCTTTGATGTCTTTGATAATGACGAGGCTGTGGATAGAGGAGGTTTGCATGGACTGGCTATACTAGCTTTTGATTGCATGTGTGGGCGCACACGCAACAAGCCGCAGATGTCGAGTACTGTTCAGGGAACATACATCACAAACCAAACTCACAACAAATACACTGAGGGTGATCAGATAAACAGTTTCACCTGAGTATGTGGGGGGAGGGGGAAACAATTCCTACAAGGCCAGTTCAAAGAAATAGTTGTACTTGACATACTGGGTTCATAATAACATGCACTACTTCTAGTCAAGTGAGGGAATTAAAAACATACACACACGGACTGCACATATAGATGTGTATGCCCACATTAATTTAAGTATGTAATGTACTGTATATGCGCAGTTGCTGTTTGTACATTTGTATTGTTACATACAGACATGCACACTAATCTCATTCTGTTGACATTCAGGGTTGGTTATTTGACTGTAATATAAAATAAAGATATTTTTGGTCCTCTCCTTTGACTAAAACTGGTGCATGTTGGTTCTGAATCTAACATGCAGTATCTAGTGCAATATACCTAACCTTTATTTAACTAGGGTTAATACACCGAGCATGAATGTTCTTCTCCAGGAACCACAGTCACACCTGAAAGCTGCCCAGTACAACCACAGTTCACCTCAGTTAACCCCTGGAGCAGCTGAGCAGCTTTGTTAAAAGACACTTCAGCAGTGATGTTATGTATTTACCCAGCCTGGGTATTGAGCTTGCGACCTTCAGGTCACCACCGTGCTTCTCTATTTCTGTGTACTGCCCTACAGAGGAATTGTTTCTGTACACAGAAACTGTATTTGTTGTGAGTTCGGTTTGTCATTTATGTTTTGTGTTCTCCGAAGAAAAAGAAGAAGAAGAAGAAGAGAGAATTCTCTGAAATGTGTCATCACAAAACGTTCATTCACGGATGTAGCTGCTCTCTTTCAACCGTCAATGTGATTATATTTCCAAGGACTGAGCGCCCACTTTGTGGCCTAATAGAGAAAGCTCAGTATGATTGAAGTGCCAGCATTTCTTTGAGGCGCTAATAAAACAATCAGTCTTGAGCAATCCCATTTTATTCCCTGGGAGTAAAACATACCATTGATGCTGTTGCGGGTGTCTCGGCCTAAATCCATGAGAAAATCAGCAACCCAAACAACATACCTGCTCTCTCTTTGCACTTTTTTCTCACACAAGCATATCAGAGGGACATTAGCATCGGATTCTGTCAGAAGGACAGACCCTCAAACCACTCAGCTGCTCCACCGCCTCAAAACAGCACAAATGTTTAAACAAACAGTGAAATCTGCACGCCACCATGTTGTGTATACATGTTAGGCTGCCACGTACGCAATCATATACACATGCAGTACCACACATGCAGTACCACACACACTATCTCCACCCCAATCTCCTCCGACTGTGATTATTGCAGTCATCAATAGAATGATGTTGTGGAGAGTGTTGCTATTTTCCCTCGTCGTCCTTCAGTGTTTGTGTAATGGAGCTCAGACGTTTCCGGTTATTGTGTGAGAGCGACCGAGAGAGGGGTGGGGTGTGTGTGTGTGTGTATGTGGGGGGGTGGGGTTGGGGTTAGTGGCCGGAGTCTGACAGAGCGGGCAGCCAGAATATCTGGGACACACACACACACAAATACACAAATACACAAAAGGACAGACTGACTGGCAGACAATCTGTTGGAGGCGGATCAGCGTGAGCAAGAAGAGGAGTCGCTCTCTCACTAAACACACTGATATGCAACACGCAAACATGTACGAACACAAACACATGGACACACACTGACACACAAGTCTACTGGGGGTAAATTTATGAGCGTAGGCAGGCTGACTGACCAGGACCGATACGTTCCGCCTCGATCATGAGAAGTACACCGGATGCAGTGAGGCAGTTCGACTGGGGTTGGAAAGGGCGGCGAGTTAAGTGGGAAAGAATGACTACACAGTATGTGTACAACGACGGAAATACGTTAGAGAAAGTGGAGTTAGAAAGCTAGAAGTGAAGAAGAAACAGAGATAAAAGTGGATGAAGATGAGATGAAGAAAAAGGGGGGGGGGGGGGGAGAAAGGATGTTATCGGGGGTTGTGGCCTGGGATAACTCTAATCCACACTATCCAGGTCGCTTCAGTCTTCCACCACCACACACACACACACACACACACACACACACAGACAAGCTCAAACAGTAGTCTGGCCCAGCCACTGCTACTCTGGATTCCCCTTTAACCAACTGACAGCAAGACTGGGGGGATAGGATGGGAGGAAAGAGGAGGGGAGGTGAGAGGACAAAAGGTTCTGACCTAATGTTGTGCCAGAGAAGAGCTGGGGAGAAGAAACACTGGGAGATGAAGGCAGGAAGAGAGGGAGGAGGGAGGTGGGGGGCGCAGAGACCCAAAATAGAGAGACAGAGAGAAAGAGGAAGGGAAGAGCCGAGACAGAGAAGCTGAGGAGAAAGAGAGAGAGAGAGAGAGAGAAAAAAAAAAGAGAAGAGCAGCAGCGTCAACACACGTCATTCTCCCTTCCTCTCTCAAGGAAAAACGCTCCACTCCTCCCATCTCCTGCTCTCATCTCCTGCCTCGTTCTGTTGCTCCTTAAAAGACGAGGAGGAAAGAGACGTGAGAGCAGAGAGACCACAAGGAGGGGGGCGGGGTTGGGTGAAGGGGGAACGTGTCGAAAAGAGAATAGAAGGGACGAAAAAGAGCAAGCAAGTCAAAGAGAGGTCGCAGAAAGAGGGTGGGAGGCTGAAGAAGAGGGAGGGAAAAGGGTCAGAGGGAGAGAGAGAGAGAGAGAGAGAGAGAGAGAGAGAGAGAGAGAGAGAGAGAGAGAGAGAGAGAGAGAGAGAGAGAGAGAGAGAGAGAGAGAGAGAGAGAGGACCTCCTGTGGATCGTCATCTGCCACATCCATCCGCCCACGTGCAGTTATACCAGAGTGTTGCTCCTAATTCTTAATCGCTGTTAATCCCTCTACCACCCATCATCTCTCTCTTTCTCTGGCTTTCACTTTCATTTCTGTCCCATCAGGCATTTCTGCCTGCGAGCTATTATTAAAGCGAGAGCTGCAGCTAACAATTATACACATTACAGATTAATCTCTTGATTATTTTTTCAATTAATCTATTCTATAAAATCACATCATGTTTGGCAGATGCTTTTGTCCCACATAGGGAGCAATAGGTGGGATTCGGCGTCTTCAAACCACCAACCCTATCCTAAAATTAATGGATGACCCATGAAGCCCAAGCTGATGTCTTTAAATTCAACATTTTGTAAGACCAAAATTAAAAAATCCAAATACATTCGGTTTAAAATTATGAAGAAGGAGGAACCTGAGAATGTTTTTGCTTTGAGAAATCAAATGATTAATCAATTATTAAAATTGTTGTTGATTAATTGTCTCTCAATCTAATCCAGTGGTTCCCAAGCTTTCTGGCTTGTGACCCTTTAAAAAGGGAAGCAGTGTCCACTTGTGAGTCCTTGTCAGAGGTTGCATACATCTGATTTATGAGTGAGCCCGACAGTGATGTTCCCTTTTCTTCCTGTTTCATTTGAATATTTTTTAGAGGCCTGAGGGGGTAAAACTATCCAGTATTTCACAATACAAAAACAAAGATTACAGAAGAGTAATAAAAAAAAAAATTGTCTGGCATAAATATGTTTTGTTTTCTTCTTTTCTTAAGCTAAATCTGACGGGTTGCCATCCTCAGGGCACTCGAAAGATACAGATTTAAAACATAATGGTTAAAATCGCAGGTGCAGAAGCAAAGACATTTAGCCCCCAATACTGGATCCTACATTTCCCATAATGCAACACAACAGTGTCCTGCCTCCTGAATGCCAATTTCTTTTTTAAACCCCACACTTCCAGTTTGTAACCCAGACTGGCTGTTGTGCCCGAGCCGAGATAAATCCTGATGGCATCTTTTAACCTTCCTCCAGAGCCACAGAAAACATTATATAAGTGCTTTCACAGGCTGAGTAGTACTGTAAGGTACTAATCGGTGGAGTGCCCCTTTAATTATACCTGTACAATCTCAACTAATCATTTCTCTCTTTCCAATTCCAAAGACTATAATATTATAAGAGACGTATATAGAACGTCCAGGATACACAACACCTGAGCGAGCACAGAGTTAACACTGCGGTCGCACTAACTGGTTACTTCCTCTCTTTTACATGAACTGTCAACACGGATGACTCCAATAAAACTGCGGTGTTGACAGTTATTGTCTGAAATGGAGAACTTAACACTCTGCCAGAGGACTATGAGTTATAATAAAGAGAATATATTGTGAGGGCAGACGGGGCAATGGGTCTACGCTGGGCAATTAAAGGAGTGAAATGGAGCTGTGAAGCTTTTATTGACATCTCTGTGTGTGTGTGTGTGTGTGTTAGTATACTGACCGGTGAAGAGGTCTCCGTTGCTGTAGGCCTTGCCGCGTCCCTCCTCATCGTTGGGCACGGCCGACACCTGCTTGGCCGAGGTGCAGCCCATGGCCTCACACTCTGAAACCTCTCCTCATCGCACTCTCACCTGGTGAAAAAACAGGGACAAACATCATAAAAATGAACAACGCTGCGGTTCTGTTTTTACAGCGTACTTTATAGATATCACTTCTCAAAAGTACTGTACTGTTTGTTCAGCTCTGGTGACTGTCACTCATGCCAATTAACCTCTTCTTTTTTATTTCAAACACACTGGGCCAATCAGTGTAAAATGCTTCATACAGCGTTTTCTCACAACTTTGCAACAGGAGATTTGCTTCTCCTTCAAAGAGGACACCCAGATCTGCAAATCTATCCAGTGCTACAGCTGCAAACAGAACCAGCACTTCAGAGCAGCATGCTTTACTTATGTGTTTAGAAAAATACACTTAGCTACGTTTTGGGCATTATGTGTATGACCTTGATGCAGGAAACCTAAAACACATTATTTCCATGGTCCTCACTCAAGTGTCTATCTCACACCTGGTGCCACAAATGTAGGTTGAGTCATAATACACCAGTATAAAGTGAAGTGAGCATTTATATGAAAATGTTGCAGAATATTATTTGTTTCTTTTAGGACTAAACATCCACCACCGTCATTATATGTGGAGAGCAGCAGGGTAGCCCAGTGGGTAAATAAACAGGATGATCTGGTTTAAAGTAGTAATAAATTAGTATTTTGATTATATTCATATTATATTATATAATACCAATGATTATTTTTCTGATTAATAAATGAATTGTTCTTAAAATGTCAAAACATAAGGATTAATTCCCATTGCAAGCCACCAGAGCAATAAAACAAACACAACTGTTGCCTATGTTTATAACTATGTCTGAAATTATTTGGTATTTTTATTTGATAAATCACTTAAAGCAGTATCAATGGATTTGGTGGCAGCAGAATAAGCTGTTAACATAAGAGTGACATATTATCACCTCATCAAGTTGATATGATGTATGTGTTAGCAGACAGTTTACTATTTACACATCTGGATCACAGATTTGGAGTCGTGTTTCTGGACAATATTCACCCCCCTTTTAGCTCTGTTTTTATCTCCACCAACTCCTGAGGGAGATGTTTGGCTCTTTAGCTGCTAAATGCTAAAGCTAAATGCTAAACTATGTTCCCCAGCTAGTTTCTAACATTGTCTGTCTGCTGTTTGGTGCTGGGCAGGTACTGTACAGTGGGTTTATCTGAGCTTTTTTTGCTTAAAATAGCTGCCTGCTGTGGCTGGAAATTAGTTTGTTGAGAATGAACCAAAACAGTAAAGTTGCTGGTCAGAAAACCAAAACAATGAGCTAAAAGATGCTAAAATGCTCAGTGTAGCTTAGGGGAACTGCAGAGTCGGGTGATATTTTTCTGTGGGTTCATCATCACAAAAGACACCTTTCACATTACAATAAGTCATTTGATCCATTGCTAATGTTAAAATACTGAATCAGTGCAGCTTTAAAACAATAAATACATCTTTTAATCAGCTGACTAGTAATTTCAACATTATTTTGAAAACTCTGTGTTGGCCTAAATCAGCCCTGTTGAAGTGTCCTTAAACCAAAACAGCTGCCTCTTAACATCAAGAGGGTGGGAATAAAATAAACTTAACACTTCATTATTATTCGGAAAGGAGGAATAGCCCTCCCACCCAGAAAGACAGCTGACACGAAGCTGTGAACATCACTGTCAGTCAATCACATGCACTCAGACACATTACACTATAGATAGTCTCCATGTCACACACACATGCCATATGCTGTCATTGACAGAGCCCATCTGACTGCTGCCAGTTTCAAAAATGTACACACACACACACACACACACACACACACACACACACACACACAAAGAGGCAGTCAATGTGATTACCCATCACCAAAATAAAATCTGCAGCGCCGGTACATAAGTGAGAGGAGGAAGCGTGTTAGATGAAGAGAGCGGAGGGGGTTGGAGAGGCAGAAGAGACAAAGAAAGGGAGGAAGAAGGTGGGTTGAGACGAAGGGGGACAGGGGTGAAGGAAACAGTGGAAAATAGGTGGGATAGAAAGAGGCCGGAGAGAAAGACGAGTGCAGAGCTTCAAAAGAGCGCCGCCTGCCCCTCCTCCCTCCTTCAGTGATCCCCAGAGCGTTTGAAGTTGACAGGAGGCCAGTGTTTACTCCTGTGTTTAGGCTGCAGCCGACCAGCCTCCACCTCTCTGGACACGACACAAAGCGCCAGGTGTACAGTGTGCAGGGAGTGGTTACTGTGTGATGGGTGCTGTATGAGTTAACTGCATGGATGGGTGTTACCATACTGAATGTTGTTGTGGTTGTATAGTTAAAGGATAATTACATTGCTAAAAAGATGTCCAAAGTGACCTGAGCAGTTAATTGATTAAACAGGTTTTTAAAAAATCCCCTAGAATTCAGGTGCGCTCACCTTCAGTTTGACTTTTTTTTTGTTTTGTTTACAACCTCACAACATCATTTCTTTCCCTAACAGACTTCACTGCAGCGCCGTCACCATGTTCCCAGATCGCAGCAATTGACTTGGTGAGTTAGAGCTGTAGCTTTTTATCCAAAACTCAAACTACTATTTGAACGTGTGAAAGGAATTAAATATTCAATCTATAATAATCTGTGCAAAATCCAAACTCACAGTGTGAGAGTGCAACAGGCTCTGCCAGGAACGTTGTCAAGTGCACTCTGATCTATTGCACGTCCGGCTGTCCTACCTAGAGCCCAACCAAAACTGGAAGTCAGATAACAATATATCTGCTTATGTTTTTAAACATGAACACATAACAAAACTGTTGTGAATTACTTCAAATATCTTTTCTGCATTTCAGCACTACAGTTTGTTGTTACTTCGTCACCATATACGCCAACACCATATATCATCATAAGCTAATATCGGCTGATATGTTGGTCTAGCCAATGTATTGGTCTAGCTCCGGTCCCATCAGTAAACTAGGCAACTGTTGTTCTCTTTGTTATCACTAATTGGAGGAAACTAATGAACCAAACGTATAATCCTGACACCAATCCATCTGAGATGTAATGTGAGGAAGTAACACCATAGATGGAAACATTGTGAATAAAGGTAAGGCTGCATGTTTCCATTTCAAAATGCCTCACAGTAACCGCACCACGACGGCAAATCTGACTTCACCTGTTAGCCTGTCACCCACCGGAGGTACGCGAATAAAAGGAAATTCTACAGTGCAGTTTTAGTTTGAAAAAGTGGCAGCCCTACGATGAGTACAATGTTATAACCAATAGCCAACACTATGAATATAAGACTCAAATTTAAATCAATTATCCTTGAATCCTGCTGTGGATGTGTGAGGTGTGTGTGTATGTTCAGTACAGGGTGAGGGAATTTGTATATGAATCTCTCTCCAGGTAAAACGACATTAATCTCTGGAGCCTGAGCAGAGCTTACACGTGAATTTCTCAAAGGGCCCGCGGGTGAGAGGAGGCTGCACCTAGAGAGAGAGAATCAAGACACTCTCTCTCTCACACACACACAAGCTTTGGATGTGTGTGGTTGTGTGCGGTGTCACCTGTGGCATGAGCTGTGTGTGTGTTCTAGGGAGCAGCTTATCAGCCCGTTCCAGGCAGCCTGGGACACCTCTTACTACGACTGCCGCTCTGGAACGACTCAATTATGGCTCGCACACACACACACACACACACACACACACACACACACACACACACACAGCTGGAAAGTCTTAATGCAGTCTTAGGCGCGCCGTTCGCAAAGAGACACTGGCGGCAAAGTTTCAAAAATAATCTCATCCTGCATAATCTGTCTCTTAAATGAGGATTCGGCACTGAGGGGGACGAGGCACGTACCCGGAAACGCTGCCGCAGGGGTGCATGTTATACCTGTCAGAGAATCACAGCACAGCGAAGCAGAGGAGCAAAAGCCAGAGAGGGCTACAGAGACGGAAAAAGCACTGAGAGGCACTGAGAGAGAGGAGACAGAGAGGGAACAGTCGAGTTTCTCTTAACTCGGGGTTATTAGTGTAGAA
>VMKM01002099.1:0-82857 GCA_008360985.2 Macquaria ambigua
AGTTTTGCAGTTCAATGAGGTGTGATATCATATAATGTCATCCTTGTTTACCATGTGCTGAATTATAGCTAAATTTGGGCCTACAAAGACAATTATTTAATATGCTAAATATGTAAATTGGGATATGGAATATATTTAAAAATTCCTGATTTTAAGATATCTTTCAGTCACATACCATTGTTTTCAATCCTTTGAATATCAGGAGTTGTCTGTTCAAATAAGACAAAAAGACAACACTCTACATACCTTCATGTCATTGAATAAAGTGAAATGTTCACTGTAATGTTTTCGAAGGGCTGGATCTAATCCTCTGTGTTTCCACAGATACATTCTGTTGGAGAGAACATGCCCACTCTGCAGGTTTCTTTCCAAATCCTGTAATACTAGATGTAGATTAAAGCTGGGGTAGGCAAAATCTGCCCCTCCCACCAAACCCACAACTTCGACAGGTAGCAGAAGGAGTCGGTTCCCCTGCGAAACCGTATCCCTTGTAGGGCTCGCTCTCCACGGCGTGAGCCTCACCAAGACTGCGGTCCCTCCCACCGTGACCAGTTTTCTCAAAGACGCCCCTCCAGTGCATCGCGGCCGCAGAGCAGAGCGCCCCAGGCTTCAGAGGCAGCTGCAACGCCGTCCAGCAGCAGGAAGAGAGGCTAGCACACCACACACACACCACTGTCCCCCGTCAAAAGTTACTCCCCACTGTTTGTCATCATGCCTCTTTGCCACTCGTCCTTACGAGCGCTATGGCATCGAACATAATGAGCCTGAAGCTCCGTGTGGAGCCGGGACGTGTTGTTTTGTTCTATACACCGCTGTAGGCAAAGGAGGTGTTGGAAATTTATGACAAGTTTCAGGATTTTCGGCAGGATTTTCCGCCATTCAATCAGGCTTTCACCACGTGCACACACAGCTGCTCTTGTAGCTTAGCCAATAAGAATGCACCGTTTCTCTGAAATAACCTGTGATAGGCCAAAGTCTCCCGTCATGGGATAGATTTTCTGAAGCCTGAAAACAGAGGCAAGAGGGGGGGCTGAAGTAAAGGTCTGCTCTCAGACCACTTGAATTACAATATGCTGAACAGTTAATATGGCATTTTTGCCCAATGACGCCAAAAGAAAACTGCCTATCCAACCTTTAAGTTTTGGCCAGCATGAACGGTATGTATAATTAGTGAATGCCATTTAGGTGAAAAACACATTTTTGTCAGCTCACTGGATAAAATGTATAATGTATATTACCTTTTATCTCTGCATCTGTCAGAATGTCTTCTGCTTTAACAGACTCCAGAATGTCGTCTCTGTATAAGACAAAAGCATTGCCTAAATTGGATGTCGACAACATACACATTAAATTACCAAATATATCAAATTGTACATTGTTTATACTGTATATATAACTAGACTGTTGCCTGTTTATATGTAGCTAATGACTAAGAATCTCTTTTGTGTACATTTCCTTTTTCTTTGTCATTATTAATATAAAGGTCTTTAATTTTTGTATGTTTATTTAGTTGTTCATTCATTTTACAAATGTTTATGTTTTCAGTAATAATGCCTACTCCTGTGAATGTTAAATGAAGTAAAATATATTTTTCTTTAATAGTGAATGTAGAGACACTATTATTGGTATTATTGGACACATTAAGGGAAACTCCTCCCTAATCTTCTTTATAAAACACAACTCTAACAATTACCACTTTGATTTCAATGGCAGCCATGGGTCTGACATGTATGAGATTATTCTTACACATCTGGGATAATGTTGCATCCACATAAGAAACCCTTTGATGTCCAGTCGCCCTCCACACCAGCACAATCAAAATGCAGCCAGTTTTTGCAAGTTGTGCATTGTACCCATGGGTAGCACTTTATGTGGTCATGGAAAACACTGGTGAAAAACAGAAGTGGGACAACTTTATCAATATTCCACAATACCTTTTGAAGTACGATCAAGTTGGTCCATTTCCAATATTCCAAAATGTGTTTTTCCATATAATCATAAGTGACTTAACAACAACTGACCTTGTCAACTGTGTTGTGTGTAAATACCGTTTGAGTTGAGATGTCATTTCTGTTGTACATACCTGGTTGTCCCAGTTGCTCGCTGGAACAAACATGACTTTATTTTCCAGGCCAGGCAATGGCTGCTGGAGTCTGTCTTTTTTGCTTCAGCTTCCTGTAGTCTAACTTCTTTTTTTCCATCTTTAACATTTCTTCCATGGTAGGTGGGAAGTCCTGTGTAAAGACCTTTGCTGTAACCACAGTATTTCTCTTATTACAAGTACAGATATGACATATTAAGAGATCAATTAGTCTAACCTCAGCATTCACATTTTTCAGCATTTCAGTTGCATGGTGCAGACGAAGAGTTCTGCATTGAGTGAGAGTCAAAGCCTCTACAGTGACCTCAAGATTTATCACTTCATTTTCAGCTGCCTAGTTGGGAACAAAACAATTGACTTTGATGAATCCACAGACCACACATGCCCCGAACAGGAAGACAAGCAGCTCACAGAACACACAAACACTGCTGCTTCCACTGTGGAGGATACATCACAGTCCAACCTGAAAATCTGAAGACATTTCTACAAAAGATGAAGGTGGCAATAGTTTAGTATGATCATACTGTCACATTACCTTACCAGTAAATTAGAAATGTTGTATGTTATGTGACTCTCACTTTACCGGAGGAGGTCCATGTCATTATCACTGATTTTGCAGTAAAGCATAAGTGAGTCATAGATTCGAATCTGTTTGGCTTTGAAGTCAAACACCTACAAGGAAATAAATAAATCTGTCATCACTACATTCCAAAACATAAAACAAAATTTTAGCTCAACTGATAAGTTTAAATGTAGGTCATGCTATAGGTTATGGCTTTTGCTGTTTCTGCATCATTTAATGAAGGCTGCTGAACAAAACCACTTCCACCAAACATGCCATACAGACATATTCACCTATCCTATCCTATAAAAGCCAAATGATAGAATAAAACCTTTAAATTAACGGTGGCTCAACCAAAGAATGAAATGGTTCCCCATCTCTGGAGAGGAATGAGCCACAATTCTAGGGAGGAATATCTTGTCTGAGACCTATAGCACAACAATAACATCAGGTAGGACAACTCCGTCCATGTTAAGAGCAGATGTGTTTTTTAAATTTTTACATTGTCTTCTTTAATGCAGAAAAAAGTAACAAAAAGGACTTACACAACCTGATCACTGCTCCACTTTTTGTCCATTCCCGGTGCCACAAAATGAAATCAAAGTGACCACATTATAACAGAAAACGTAGCATTAATATTTTTGTAAACCTTGATAAGGCTTTAAAAAATCATAAAGGGAGGAAATTTAAATCTATTACCATGTTTTCTTGAGCCAGCTGTGCTACTCGGTAGTTAACTGCCTGATTTGCCAGATTTGTTATAATATAACTCTGTTTCTTCTTTACAAACACTGCTATAACTGTCATTTCAGTTCAGTTCATTTCAGATGTGACCTTCCAAACCAAGATGATTTATCTACACTTACATCATCAGTCATCCATGGCATAACCAATGAAGACTGTCCCAACAACTCCGGTGGGCAAACACTGTCCTTCATTGACACTGGAAATCACCTTAAGGCATGACTCAGAGCTTGATTTTCATCACGAGATCCAGAGAATAAGACCTTGAGTTTTTCCTTAATACACATATTATGACAAATTAGTAACTTTTAACGCCTTTAATTTATAACCTGATTCAAGACAAAAGGAAAATGGCACAGATCTTGATTAATTACCTTGTCATTATCATCGATAGCATATGATTGTGCTACGAATGAAGAGTTCACAATGCTGTCAGGTTGGATGTTAAGACTGCCAACTGAATTAGGCAGAATATTTTCCTTCTCCTCTAAAAAATAACAAAGAACAAATTATGAGTTTTGGAAAAACATGTTTACACCATTTATGTTTTCGCCAGTTTTGGCCACACCAACAGGATTCCATACAGTTGCAGGTTATGGCACATTCTTTTTTATTCTAAGACTTAGATTTTTAATATCTAATATAATTGTTTTAATAATAGTAATAATTATTTAATATCATATACTAACCAAACTTACCAGCAGACTGCAGTCCAAGCATCCCATGCAGGCCAACAGACAACTGTGTGTTGCATAAAGCCTCCATTTCTGCCTTAAAACTCCCGTTTATCTGGTCATTATGCAGATCGATCAACACCCTTACAGTTTGTTTGAAGTGTGCCTCATTCATTTGGCACAATGAGTACCTTTACAGATGCAAGTTCACGATTGAACTGCTCTGCAACTGCTGAGTTCACTTCTGTTCGTAGGGTGGGGCAGATGTTGAGGCTTCTCAACTTCTCTTCTGAATGCTTCTGATGTTTTTGGTGGAATCTATCATACAGGGAGTATCTTTCACAGGTCCCTGTGATTGGATGTCTTGCTGCCATTCTGTCACTATCAGTCTTTCTCTGTAGTGTGGATGGGGACCTCAGGTTCTTCACCCACTGCATATCAACCTGCAATTCCTTCTTCTCTGCCAGTTTTATCTTTATATTATCTGAGGTTGGGGCACAGAGTCTTCCGTCATGTGGCTGGAAAAAGCTGTATATATATATATATACACCAAGCTATTTCTCACCACCAGCTTTCTGTAGCTTCATGAAAAGCTTTGGGTATACATCCTTAAAATGAATTACAAAAACTATGTCTATATAGTCACATTATACTGACAAACCAGTAAGATTAGCACAATGTATACCTTCTTTGACTCAATGATTTCGAGTATTATGTCCTCATTTATCTTTTTTGGGGGTTGCTTGATGTCTGGTGTGCTCTCCCATCCATGGTGCCAAAGTGGAGTGGCGAACAGATGTGCAGTATGGATTTGCAACAGATGTTCCTATTAGTAAAACATATGACATTGTACATGCATTTGTTTAAAGATTTTGATAGTGTTGCGTATGCTTACCTAAATGTCTAAATTTGTGAATGAACTTTTTACACTTAATATTTATGATAAGGTAGAGCACTGTCACCATGTAGACCAAACCTGATAAGAGGCCTTCTGCTATTAGTGACCTGTCCAGATCCGACCATGCCTTTACAATGTCCACTTCCAGGTCTTTGTCAGATATGATATCTGGATCGGGCCTTTTAAATGTCCCAAATGGAAATTAAGTTTTTCACACAATTTCAAAGGCATGACAACCACATAACCTTTCACAGAGTACCATAGAGTCACTGCTATCTACAAAGATGTAATTCCAACAAAGAACCAAACATTTCCATTGCAATATTCAGAAGGAAGTTATTAAATATTTAATCTTTGCCCACCTAACATACAGGCACGTTTGTATATGTGCATCAGTTATCAGAATCTTCTTCATGACTGGAATTTTACAATAGATGAATTACAGATAGCAAAAATATTCTTACGCGGGACATCAAATGCCAGTTTCCAATTTGCATCTGCTACTACCACAGCTGGGTGGTATCCACACTGGTAGCAAGAGAAGTCAAACTGAAATTCAGTTAATGATAAGAAGTGGTGGAATGCTCTCCTCACTGTTACCAGTTGTCATTGAAGAATTATAGTGTCCAGCATGCGTACACTGGTTGTCTTGTTCTGTAATTAAACAACATAGTAAAGTGACATCCATCATCAATAAATCATTGCCAAAGTCATTTATTTACAAAGTTTGATATGCTTAAACCTTTTCTGATGTATACTTGCTTGCTGGAATTGTATTACACAAAGCATTTATGGCTGCCTTACTGCCAAACCAGACAGCAGAAGCTCACACAGTGGCAGAGGTATGAGGACACAGTTGTGGAATCCAGAAGAATATTCTTGGAACCTCACGTTAGCACACGTTGGGCACTCTTTCACAGCGACAGAGACACCTGTTAATTGAAAGAAAAGTTATTTTTATCCGTTTTTAGCTGTATTATATAAACACAAAACATTCAGTTCTTTACTGTAACAGCTGTCCTTCAAACCAGATCTGATTGTGATATCATACCAAAAGTACAGACTTACTTTGTTTTTATTGACTTACCTTTTTGGACATAGTTTATCCCATACACCATAGCCTGGGTGGTTACAACTTTGGAGGCATTAAGTTCTGGAGGAGTGGGCCCTGGACAGTAGGGGCAGGTGTTTTCAGAGGGGACAAAACATGCTCGTGGTTGTTCTCATCTCCATGGGTAAGTCCTGCAGGCATGGGATGCGCTTTTGTTTGTAAAGGTATTCTGTCATTACACAGATTTTCTATGTGTTGACAATGTGGGGCTCACAGGGGATGCTGCTGTCAACCATGTGACTTTCCAAGTCATCAGTGTCCTCTACTTGCATATCTGAGGTGGCCACTAGGGTGCCTGGGGACTCCTGGAAAATCCACCACATTCCCATCATACGATGGATACAACGGTGTGATCTCCCAGCTCCCGGCACTGACAGTTCCACTGTCCTACCACTGCATCAAATCCTCCAAAACTGACACCAGTTGTCTGTTTCATTTGTGAAGACTGAAAAAAATTACCACCGTTGGGAGTATCCCTCATCTCCATAAAAAAAAAAGGAAATACACTATCCACTCCACAGTTTTTTGCAGCAATATTTAAATTTCACATTTGACACCCCACTCAGAGGACATCAGCCCTTTGCTCAGCATGTCCTGAGGTAGATGTGAGTACTGCTGGCTTGGCATATGGTTTGGCATTCCTGATTCTTTCTAGGTGTACACATTCTTTTCCAGGATTTCCTGATAACCAAGCAATCTGCATGAATTTTCTACAGTTCTCTACTTCACAGTCAATTTTTGGTGTATTTGTTGACTTGATTACATGAATCGGGAACACTGGACTATGGTCATATTTTGGAGTGACATAAATTCCATTTTTTACATCAATACATATCATGGGTGTAGTTGAAAGGTTATGTACATCTCTGATATTTGGTGCGCTCAGCACAGCTGTGCAGTGCGGACATGCAAAATGGTCAGGCTTTGAGTCCTCTGTGGAGTCATCTGTGACATTGTCAGCTTTTCTTTTTGAAGTGCTTTGCTTCTCTGCAAAATCAAAAAGAAAAAAAAAACACCGGTTGTTATTACAGCTGTTAATGTAAAACATTTAAACATTAATAAAAGAGTTTAATGTTTAATGTTTAAACCACCATAGTCATGCTACAGTATCTCTGCCCTGTACAATGGCACACTTCTAGGATGTAGTTAATTTCTGTTTTGCCACATACTGAAAACTGCAATGACTTTGCTGGTGAATGCACAACACTGGTGACCACCTGACACACCAATTTCAGTTAAATGATGATACAACAATTTATGATATTTTCACAACTATTATCAATATCTACTTCTGATTAAATATCATGCTCATTTAACACAACTGCTGCCACAGAGATTGTTTCAGCAATGTGTAATGGTAAAAGAGGGAATGGAATATCCCGTGAGTGCATGCTGCAGAGTTCAGTCCGTTTGTGCCACCTGCCAAGATATACAGCCTACAGTGCAATTATAGGACAGTAACATTAAATTTGATTGTTTGATGTCTGCACCCCAGTACACTGGATTTGAACTACAACAATGGCTGTGAGATAACTTTTTATCCACATCAATACTGTGACAAACTGATATGTCTCATAGGCCTTTTTATATACAACATCTTAAGGACAAGGCAGAGCATTGTGATCCTCCTGGGAGATTAATTGCGGGACTATGTTTAGCAGTATTCCAAGACTGTTCATGTGATATGAAAGTAAGCACCAACAAATGTAACCTAGGAGTCAGCACTTTAAAGTCATACTATAGTATTTTTCAATTCAAACGTAATGTGCTGAAACACATAGACATACTATGTGACTTTAATAATACTATTCTGAATGCACACCATAGCTTTTACATCTTGTGAAAGCTACTGCAGTATTACTTATCACAATCGACATCCAAATTGGTATTATTGCATTTTTTAAATAAAAGAATAACAACAAATGACAAAGAATTAGTGCCATATTACCTTGACCTTTGTGTGATGCAATACCTGCAGGAGACAGACATTGTGAAA
The DNA here is from genome assembly GCA_008360985.2 of Macquaria ambigua. Classification (NCBI taxonomy): domain Eukaryota; kingdom Metazoa; phylum Chordata; class Actinopteri; order Centrarchiformes; family Percichthyidae; genus Macquaria; species Macquaria ambigua. The sequence goes on from VMKM01002099.1 coordinate 8,087, forward strand.
ATGCGGCAAACAGATTACATAACTATATAGGTCACACCATCAAAATGGACTTTTTTAAAACTAAAACATGCACCCCAAGATCAGAATAAGATATAACACACTTAATGACTAATGTGTAAAACTGTCCTCAAAATTACCCTCGATTAGTTATCATTACTCTGCATTAAGACTAGAATAAATTCAAGTTTTTTGTTTTTTTTTAACAATGCTACTGTACGTGTTGTTAATAATTAATTACATAACTTTAACACTTGATAATACATTTTCTCTTAATACATGTAGGTAACTTGATCAGTAATATTGTTCATTATTTGTATATTCATTACTTACATTCCGCTGTTAATTTCACATGGTCATTATACATGTTATTTTTCTGAATGCTCAACACATTCTGTTCCATTCGCATTCTAAATTATTATTTTACTTGTTTTTTTATTGCATCTATCTATTTGCTTGGTTTTCCTGTGACGCATGAGGCACTTTCAATTAAACAACACTAAGATCAGTCCCCCCACACATCTGTCCCATCTGTCTTTTTTTTTTTTTTGAGAATTTACCTACATTTCACACAAAACGCTTTTGAGCTCTTGCCACATAGACATAGATATTAAAATGTTTGTAGATGCCGCAGCACAGCACTTACCATGTATGCCTTTTAAATGCTTTATGAAGTCATATGACCATTTTAAAGTTATAAAATTGTAAAATGGGCAATGGTAATGGCTTCTGGATGCTTGTCTGCTGTCCTTGCAGAAGCAGGCCACCACAAATCTCTCTGAAAACCAAGTTCAAGAAATTGGTAAAATGCATTACAATCTCCAAATTAAACCAATTAAATGACACCATACATCTCTCTATAGTTCAACTTTACTCCATACCTTGATTGTTTTCCAAAAAATAAACTGCATCTCTGAGATGCTTTTTGTAAAGGTGATGCTTATTTGCGAGTTCCTTTTGTTGACAGAAGGCACATTCAGAACCAGCACAGGCCAGTAATGATGTAACATCAGAGAACGTCTGATGTGAACCTGTGAAAAACAAAAATAACGTAGGTTACGAAATCAACACCCCTCTCCCACGACTTAAACTTTTAGAACTTTACCTTGTCTTTGTAACTTCTTCTCTCCTGCTGCCTCTTTCTCATAAATAACAAAATGCACTGGGTTTCCAAAATGTCGGTATATTGTCTTATGTAGGACTATTCGTACATTTAATGTACTTACGAATCCTTATAGTCTAACATATAGCCTAACTTTCAAATGTAATGTGTCATAGTGTCATACCCTATCATAAGTGTTGCCTCTGCCTCTTTATGTGTATATATATATCTATATATATATATAGATATATATATAGATATATATAGATATAGATAGATATAGATATATAGATATAGATATATGTATATATATAGATATATGATTCATAAGAAGGCAATGGAAAGTTTATGTATGTGGCAGATTTAATACACCAAATGCTTAATTTAATTAATTAATGAATTTGTAATTAATTACATTAAGCATACAAGCATACATTACATTATGTAATTTAATTTATCATTCTGAAAATATTAACTTAATGATATCAGAGAACATACCACACATCTTGGTACAGTAAATATTAAAAAAGATTATGTTCTTAAATACCATAAACATACATGTTTGTTTGTAAGATACACAGATGTTTTAAAAAGACAATGAAAAACATGCATCACAAAGTGTGGAATCAGTAAATGCAACTAAGAATCGTGTGCTATCATAATATTTACAGAGTGGCACATACATTATACAAATGTATTACAATCATAATGAATGTCATACATTAACAAACAAGCAACACAAAACACACACACACACACACACAATAAACAACACTACAGAAACAAACTTGTATAAAATAAAAATTTTAAGATACTTTTTAAGACTATAACATAAAGTTATAGTCTTTTACAGTAAAATAAAAAGTTTATAAAACAAAAAGTGAAAACAAATTAACAGTGAAAGTGTACCAACATTAAAAGAAGATAGTCACAATTAAAACCATTAAGTAATAATATTTTATGATAAAAATAAAAAACATTGAAAGTCTTGTTGAGTTTGAACCTGTAAAAACCTCAATTGATGGTTCTGTCTTCAGATCCAGAGGGATTATATTAAAGAGTTAGTCAAAAAAAGCAGAAGACAGGTTCCCAGTTGGTCCGATGTCTTGTGAACACTAAGTCTCTGAGGTCTCTATGATAAAGATATTCAACTACAAATCCTGGGGGGAAAGTGCATGATTTAAAGACATATTAAGATCGTAAAATATATAGGCCTACTCAGAGTAATTGGTAGCCAAAGCATAGACTTCATATAATACTAGGGTGTGCTCTAGTCCACATGATACTGCACCAGTTGAAATTAGGAACCTTGGAGGAGACCTACTTGAAACTACTGCTACAAAATTGACCAGTTAACTAGCCAGAGAAGAAGTCAATTGTATTGAATTGTAATTGTCACTGTTTTGAGTGCAATTTACTTTATTTGAACAGGATAATCCACCCAGTATCAATATTCCATGAAGTCATGGTCAGTTAACTGAATTCATGTAAAGAGTGAAGACACCACTTTTCCTGCATAGAGGAGTAATACGTTTTGTTTGTTTTTTTACATTCTTCTTCTAAATGTTAGAATGCTGTTTAAATGAGATTTCTTAGAAAATGTCAATGAAATCCTGTCACAAGGAAACCACTTACGCCCAAATCATAATTTGTGATAAATAAAGTAAGTGAGTAAATAAAACTGGAAATTGCGGTCATTGATGACAACGAACCTGTAGTTAACTGAGAGCACAGTTTGTCTTTGCTTTCTTGTAACACATAAATTAAGCTGTTTCATCCTAAATTTGAGTCAATGACAGCGGCAGGTCGGTGGCAGCCGCGGGAGGTCAGTGGCAGCTGCCTCAAACAGCGGCAGCAGCTGCAGCAGGTCAGTGGTAGCTGCCTCAAACAGTGGCAGCAGCTGCAGCAGGTCAGTGGCAGCTGCCTCAAACAGCAGCAGCAGCTGCAGCAGGTCAGTGGTAGCTGCCTCAAACAGTGGCAGCAGCTGCAGCAGGTCAGTGGCAGCTGCCTCAAACAGTGGCAGCAGCTGCAGCAGGTCAGTGGCAGCTGCCTCAAACAGCAGCAGCAGCTGCGGCAGGTCAGTGGTAGCTGCCTCAAACAGTGGCAGCAGCTGCGGCAGGTCAGTGGCAGCTGTGGCAGGTCGGTGGCAGCAGCGGCAGGTCAGTGGCAGCCGCGTAAAACAGCGGCAGGAGTCATGGCAGGTCAGTGGCTGCTCAGGCCGCCACCAGAAATGCCACTGCTAGCTGCCGCAGCCACAAACTGAGCTTGCTGTTTCTCCTGACTCCATTGCCTCCGAGGACAACGCCAGCCTCCCGCCACCGTCCCAACTACTCCGGCCTCTCAACTTGTACCCAGTCATATTGTCACCACACTCCAGCGAAGTTCCCCGACAACCAGCCTTCATCAAAAATGTCTGACTTGACTGTAGCCACTCTCCAAAAAGCGCTCAATGATAAAGGTATTCCTTTTCACAGAACAGACAACACAGCAAAACTTTTCAACGCTCTTGTGTCAGCCTGTCATGCCCACCGTTCTGTAAACACTAGCTTGCTTCCAGGAGACGTCATCACGCGCACCCCAACAACACGCCGTGACGTCAGGGACAGTTCACCAACATCCTCCAGCGCAAAGACAGCAACAAAAGCAAAGACAAAAAATAAAAATAAAAAAAAACAAAACAAAAAAACGCCACAGCTTCAGTAACCACCTCTCGCCAATATCTAACACTATTACCTACTTTGATGGAGCACCCAACACTGGAATTCCAGGGCCCTCCACCTCCTATCAGGTTTTTCAATACCAGCAGCCTACATCCGGGGCAAATGATGATGAATTCGTTCATTGTGTAAACTGAACTTTTATTTTGAAATATAAGTCATTACACTTACAGTCATCCCTCTTCTCCAATCACTTCCTGTAACGGTAACCTGATATCTCCTGGATTACGCCCCTGACCAGGTCAAGAAAACCCCAGCTCCCCTATTGTTCTCTCTCTTACCTCTTCTCCTCTCTGACCTCGACAGAGGTCCCCTCCACTGTATTCTGCACTGAGCAGACTTACTGAACTCTTTTCTTACGGCAGTGACGCGAAAGCCTGCGTAATGTCCCTGGTTAGTGCACCGCTAACCTAGAGTAAACAAGTTTATTTAGCGCCAGCGGTTACAACACAAAGTCTGCCAGTTGAGTTAACATGAGGAGCAACAGGAGCAACGAAGCCAGTTAGCGCCGAGCTAACTATGCTAATAGAACAAAGGAGCGACCGGTTTCCTCCGACCTGAACAGAACACTGCACAGCAAGGACTGCATTCAACTTCGGAACCGCAACTTTTCCAGCCTGTCTCAAATCCACAACCGATGGAATCGCCAGCTAACACAGCAGCACACCAAGGAATTCCTCTCTTCACGAACTGGTAAATAACTGGGCATATCTAGCTAGCATAGCAATGGTACATGGCTAAGCACAGAACTTTATCAATGTACTGTAACTTTACATGTATTGATTGTTTATTTACTGCGTTGTATTGTGGTGATCTCTGTTTAGGTTATTGGCACGGAGCTAAGTTGATGTTAGTTATGTTTTACACAGACACAGGGTCTTGCATACAAACTAACCATCCTCTTTTCTAACCTGGCACCATTATCCTACACTGATCACATACACATACATTTTGAACTGGCTTCCACACACGTGGGGAGGAAATTTAAAGCTCCCGCTTCACATGCTCTTTTGGTTTCTGGCCTAACACGTGTGTTCCTGCCGTGCACGCGCAGAATACACAGGCAGAACAACAAAACGCACACACATTCTTTGTGGTGTGCACGCACGCACACACACACGCACGTACACACTCTCTCTCTTTTGCCTACATACACACACACACACACACTCCTTTTTGTTTTAGTTAAGTACATTTGGTTAGATTACCTGTTGTGTGTTTTACCTTTGTTATTTGATAAATAAATGCTTTTGAATATACATTCTGGTCTATTTAATATTCTTGTACAACACAAGAGTGAATTTTGCCAACCTCTACTATTCAGAACTCCAAAACCCTTCAACGTTTACTAGATTATTGATATGGTTATTTTGGTTGTAGTTATTCATTTAATTATTAATCAAAGTTCCAAATTGATAAGTTAGTATATTTGATTTATGAGATTGACTGATTTATTGATTTATTTATTAATTAATTGGCTATCTTTAAGGGTGGTGCTCCGAGGTTAATTTAATGCAAATTAAATTATATTATTTAATGTAAACATTGTTTATTTTTGATAGCCTGAAGTGAGTGTAATCACTGATTTTGGTGCCTCTTTGAATTTAATAATTATTGTTAATTATTTTGGTATCCATAAAGTCATATAATCCTTACACTCTCATTCGTCATCCTAACTCTTTCATCTCCCGTCCTTCCCCAGTTCCCGCCAGTATAAGCAAACAGATCGTAGATGGTAATTACATGGACCTTGCTCTCCTTATCATGCCTTCCCTTCATCAACCACCTGCCAACAGATCCCTTGAAGGACACAAAGGACACCTCTACCTGAAAGAGAGAACACCCACCCGTTCCAGAGATCTTACAGAGTTCACATATGCTTTCTCTCTTTTCAGAGACATTCTTTGTTCAAAATTTCCCACCCGCCGCAGAAAATGGATGATTACATGGCCATTACATAGACTGTATATAAAGATGGATGACGTGACAGCTCCCCAAAAGTGAAGCCAAAACATCTCGATCGCCGCCTGGTGACTGGCTGCAGTATAGATCATAAGCCCCGCCTCCTCCCTGTTAGCAGATGGGACATGGGCCAAACTGAAAAGTCAAAGTACACGTCAAATCATTTTTTCCCAAAGATGGTTTCTCTCATTTTAGGTAGTTCATATCACGCTGATGTTTGTTCAAGTGTTTGTTTTCTGATAAGTTTGTTTTTAATTAGTTATTTGATGCTATAAAATCAGGGTGTCACATCATGATTGACAACTGTGAGTGGTATAGGCGGGATCTCTTCTGTGCAGACTCTGGCTCCAAATGACGTCACCAGCGCAAGATGGCAGCTCCCGTATCCGGGGTATTTTGGCTTCATTTTTCACAATGGGAGGAAGTGGAGACGCGCGTCCATCTTTATATACAGTCTATGGGCCATTATTCTTAATCTGGCCCTCCATTTTGGAGGTAATGGTTTCTACCAGTATCACATCCACTTTGCCTCAGAAGCTGCTCCCCGTCTTCAGCAGATCAATGAGGACACATACTGGGGCACACTCGACAACGGAATTTACTGCCGCATCTTTGCCCCCCATGAAGCCCTACCATGCTCTCTATATAGTGCCCCATCTCACCCAGCCTCTTCCTGCTCAATTCCCGCCCATGTTGAGCCACATTAACTTAGTTGTAAGCTTATAGTTCATCATTTATTCATTTGTTCATCATTATTTGATTTACTTTAGTAATTATATGCATATGTATTTACTTTAATTAGTTAATAGTTCCAGTTTTTTTCATGTCTCCAGTCTTGAACTCTCACCCAGTTTCATGTCTTTAGGTTTCTATGTGCGTATGCTGAGCAACGTGACTCCTGTATAAGAGGTCAAAAGGTCAGCTATATGGAATGGAGATGTGTTTCTACTCTCCAGATGTGCGTTAAGGCTCCTGGTATGTTTTTGCAAAGTTCCTATAGGTCTAAACCTATTGAACCATATAACACTGACCAATGGAAAAGAGTTTCTTTGTTTCCAGAATACTATAAAAGCTGTGTTCTTGTATCTTCTCTTTGAGATAGCTGATGACTTCTGATTGTCTGTCTCCTATTGTACAATACATCTTTGTCAATGACCTGTAAGTGTTTCCTGTGTTTTGTTCAACTTAAGAGCATAGGCAGTTTTTCCACAACAACCCATAATTCCAAAGCAGGCATCGTCAGCCCCATCTGTCGTCTTCACCACAACCAATGGCATAGATAAAAGGCAGGCCCATCATGCACCAAGGAGGTCAGGCTATATGCAATAACTTTAGCAATGCACCATATCCCAGTTCCGCTTCCTCCACTTCTGCTCCTACTGCGGCGGAGGCCACACCTGCCCTGCTTGCCCTCACAACCCTACTTTACAAAGCTAGGTACTCCATCTCTTGGACGATTTCTTCATCATTTCTCCTGCCTCACCACCCCCTTCCGGTCTGGTCACTCTGACTTCTGTTTCCTCTGACCTCGGGGTTCCAGTTACAATGCTGACTTTATCTGTTTCCTGTTTTATTTTGGTAACCTGTTTTGTTCTTGTTTTGCTTCACTTCCTGTCTTTGTTCTTTTTTTCCCGCCAATTATCACCTGTGTTCAATTACTCACCTGTGTCCCATAGCCAATCAGCCTCCTCTCTGTATTTATACCAGTCTTCTTTCCTTTGTCTGTTGCCAGATTGTCTTTGTACCTCCGTGTCGAAACTCTCCAGCGTTTTTGTTCCTAGTGCTCTCTTGTTATGACCTTTTGCCTGTTTTCTACGTTCACTTTGCCTTATCCCAGTCGGCTTTGTTTGCCTCTACCTGGACTGACTTGTGTACCGAACCCTGGAATAAACCTTTAAACTGCCTCAGAGTCGTTGCTTTGGAGTCCTCCTCATCAGTGCATCACAGTTCCACCATCTCCAGAGAAAACAGAGGGCCCCTCCACATCCCTTGAATTCTTTGGAATCACTCTGGACACACCTCTGTTCCAGGCTTCACTCCCAATCAAAAGCTCATCCGAATCAGCCTTTGATCTCCAATTTCCTCTTCTCCCCATGCTGCACAAAACGGCAACTTCTTTCCCTCTTAGGTCGCCTCAACTTCACCCTACATATTATGTTCTTAGGGTAGGCCTTTATCTCTCACTTGCTATCAATCGCTTCATCTGTCCCATCACTGGTAAATTCCATCTCCCTGGATAGACCAAGCTGTGCCGAAATTTGTCTTTGGCTCTGTCTAGGAGAGTTTCAGGAGCAGGACCACACCTCAACTGAGCTACTTCCGGCATTCCTATAAATACCCACCTAACCCTGTCCTCCTCTTTCACTCTCACATACTGCGCCCCTCCCTCCCACCCCATTTTCTCTTCCTGTTTCTTCCTCTCCTTCCTCCTCTCCATAGGGTCCTGAGCAATACAATCGTACAAGTGAAAGTGCAGTAAATAAATATGCACATCAACAGGTGTTAGTGCAATTATACAAAAATCAGTGCAGAATATACAAATGTCAAAATATACAACGCGCACACACACACACACACACACACACACACACACTCTGTCCTCTTAACTATCTTTGAGAGAACTGAGAATCAGTTGAATCAAAACACTTGGGCGGTGCACTAAAGCGTTATAGAGTTAGGGATAAGCCTGATTACTTTATTTTTAATGGGCGCTGAGATGAATGATCTATTTATAAAATGACTGTGTTTGCCGACCCTGTCACCGGACCTCACGGCCCAAGAATCAGTGATGCTGGCAATCTTCCCCTTTCTCCCGGTTAACCTCTCCGTGCCCGGTGTCCGGTCGTGACGCGGCGGATGCTGCACACCCCAACCTGCGCAGATGTGCAAGGACCCGTTCATCTTTAATATCTATGTGTTTTTCTTTTCCTAGTGGAAATGGGCTTCCATGGATGTTTTTTTCTAATTCTTTCTAATTTTAAATTTAACTAAACCTGCATTAATTGATTTTTTGGCCACTAGAGCCAACCTCCATGGCTGGCGGCACCAAGCCCAGGCCGACTCCAGCCCTGCCCATCTCACGCGCCATCCGCGCTCCTATTCTCGCCTGTCCATGCATTCCGTCCGCTCCCCCACCCCCACTGTCGAAGAGCCTTGCGGTGGACTTCACTGCTGGCCTCACCACCCAACCGCACGCCAAGCAGAGGCCACGTGTCAGCTGTCCACCCATGGGGCCTATCTTTCATTATGCCAAGTGGGAGTGGGACACCCCGCTGGCAGCCAAACCCCCTGCAGTCGCCTACGGGCCATACTGCACTGTATACAGCTGGCTGTCGAACAAGTGCGTCCCACCGATCAAGGTTTGACTCCTCCCGTCTGCTTCCCTTAGGCCTGGTGGTCGCCCATTGCTCCCGTCCGAGAGGGACAGGTTGATGGCTGGCATATTTGACATGGCTAGCAACATGGCTTTCCTAGTAGGCTCGCTGGACCGCCTCACTCACCAGCGGACTGAGCTGGCTGAAGAGATCATGGAGGTTCAAACAGCCGCTCCATGTTTGCCGCTCAGTTGGGGCACAGGCACCTCTGGCTGGGCCTGTCCAGCCTAAAGGAACATGAATGGTGGCAGCTCATGAATATGCCTGTCTCAAATGACTTCCTCTTCGGCCTGGATATCCAGCTCATGATATGCGGACCCCCTATGATATGCAGCTGGGTTTCGCTATCAACTACACAAAGAGTGCTCTCTAGCCGAGTCAGCAGATGCAATATTTCGGGTTGCACCTGGACTCGTGCAATGAACGCACCTTTGTCAGAGGAGCGCATAGAGATGATGTTGCGGATGACCCAGCGAGTGGAGTCAGCTGCAATGGTGACAGTGAGAATGGTCATGTCCCTGCTCGGCCTGATGTCAGCTGCTCAGTCCAGCGTGGGGGGGACATGGCCGGAGTCAGTCCGCCACATCAACCTCCTGGAGCTCACTGCAGTGCAGAAGGTGCTGCTTGAGTTTGTTCCGTTATTGCGCAACACGCATATCATGTTGAGGATGGACAACACCACAGTGCTAGCCTACCTGAACAGGCAGGGGTGAGTGAGGTCACCAGGAGGCAGTGGAAATCCTGCTGTGGGCCGATCACGACGTTTGTTCCTTGAGAGCCTGGCACGTTCTCCCCTCTGGGAGTGGATGCATTCACCCACCCGGTGTGGCCCCCTGGTCTGTTGTATGCCTTTCCTCCCTAGTGGCTGATGATGCCGTTGCTTCACAGGATCCACACACACACACACACACACACACACACACAACGATTATCTGTCATAGCGGTGACACCAGAGAGCCCGGGGACCAGGTGGTTACCAGATCTAGTTCGGATGACGGTGGCAGGGCTGTGTCTGATCCCGGACCTGCCCACAGCATCCTCATGATGTGGCAGTTGAGAAGGAGAAGTTGAGCAGTTTGGGCCCCCTGGTCACTGTGGTCTCCACGGTCCAAAGTGTATGCCGCTGGTTGGTTTGCGGACTGGTGTGAGGGCAGAGCCCTCATGCCCCCTACATGATATACTCGCCTTCCTGCAGGGGCTGTTTAATAGGGGTCGTGCCGCATCTACCTTGGGGGTGCTTGTGGCGGCAATTGCAGCTGGCTACAACAGGTTTGACTGCTTCACGGCCAGATTCACCCAAAAAGCGCATCCTATGGGGGTCCACCAACTGAGACCCCCCATACGTCGCCTCGTTCCTCAGTAGGAACTGCAGACGGTCCTGGCTGGCCTTTGAGCCCTTGGAGCAGGCGAGCCTGGACATTATTTCTATGATCTTCCTTTTAGTCTGACCGAATCTTCTTCGGCCATGATGCACAAGCTCAGCGAGCTCCGTTGTCAGCTCAATGGCTGACACATTGGATATGTGACACGGTTCACAAGGGCTATGAGGCAGTGGGTTGCACCCCACCGGCGGGTGTCAGGGCGTACTCCATCTTTACTCCAACTGAAATGGAAAATCCACGAAACGTGAAATACAAGTTTTTTCCTTTTCTCTGTGGCTTTTCCTCTCTTTAAAGGTTGGCTAGGCAGTTTTCTTTTGCCGTCATTGGGCAAAAAAGCCATATTAACAGTGCAGCATGTTGTAATTCAAGTGGTCTGAGAGCAGATCTCTACTTCAGCCCCCCCTCTTGCCTCTGTTTTCAGGCTTCAGAAAATCTATCCCATGACAGTAGACTTTAGCCATTCACAGGTTATTTCAGAGAGACAGTGCGTTCGTATTGGCTAAGCTACAAGAGCAGATGTGCTGCAGGTCCCTTCAGATGGTGTAAGCCTGATTGAATGGCAGAAAATCCTGCAACATGATAAATTTCCAACACCTCCTTTGCCTACAGTGGTGTATAGTACAAAACAACACGTGCCGGCTCCCCACGGAGCTTTAGGCTCATTACGTTCAATGCCATGGCGCCCGTAACGACGAGTGGCAAAGAGGCATGATGACAAACAGTGGGGAATAACTTTTGACGGGGGACAGTGGTGTGTGTGTGTGGGGGGGGGGATGTACTAGCCTCTCTTCCCGCTGCTGGATGGCGTTGCAGCTGCCTCTGAAGCCTGGGGCGCTCTGCTCTGCGGCCGTGAAGCGCTGGAGGGGCGTCTTTGAGAAAACAGGTCACGGCGGGAGGGACCGCGGTCTCTGTGAGGCTCACACTGTGGAGAGACACACACAGAGCCAACAGCAGAGCAGAGAGATTTTTTCCATATTCATATTTCATATATACAGCCATGGCCAAAAGGTTTGAGAATGACACAAATATTAATTTTCACAAAGTCTGCTGCTTCAGTTTTTATGATGGCAATTCGCATATACTCCAGAATGTCATGAAGAGTGATCAGATGAATTGCAATTAATTGCAAAGTCCCTCTTTGCCATGAAAATGAACTTAATCCCAAAAAAAACATTTCCACTGCATTTCAGCCCTGCCACAAAAGGACCAGCTGACATCATGTCAGTGATTCTCTCATTAACACAGGTGAGAGTGTTGACAAGGACAAGGCTGGAGATCACTCTGTCATGCTGATTGAGTTAGAATAACAGACTGGAAGCTTTAAAAGGAGGATGGTGCTTGAAATCATTGTTCTTCATCTGTTAACCATGGTTACCTGCAAGGAAACACGTGCAGTGCCAGGTTGGGCCATTTTGGCAGCAGGGAGAGGACCCAATATGCAGACAGGCGAGGAGGCTGAATCAGTCGAAAGGTTTATTTACTTCAAAACAAACTTACAAAATGCCAGAACTGACATGCAGGGGAACACCAGGAACACGGCACAAAGGGATCACCAATAACAGCAACGGAAACCACATGAAACAACCAAAATGACGCAACAAAGAACAAAGGGAGAGGACCGGTGTATATATAGGGAAGGAGACAACAAGGGAAACAGACACAGGTGAGTAACAAGATACAGGTGAAGGTAATCAACAGTGGCGGGAAAACCAAGACAGGAAATAAAAAGCACACAAGGAAACAAGAACAGGGATTTCAAAATAAAACAGGAAATGAAACCAAAACCAAGTCCACCACAAGAGTCCTTTGTGGCCCTGACATGCAGTCATCATTGCTTTGTGCAAAAAGGGCTTCACAGGCAAGGATATTGCTGCTAGTAAGATTGCACCTACATCAACCATTTATCGGATCATCAAGAACTTCAAGGAGAGAGGTTCAATTGTTGTGAAGAAGGCTTCAGGGCGCCCAAGAAAGTCCAGCAAGCGTCAGGACTGTCTCCTAAAGTTGATTCAGCTGCGGGATCGGGGCACCACCAATGCAGAGCTTGCTCAGGAATGGCAGCAGGCAGGTGTGAGTGCATCTGCACGCACAGTGAGGCGAAGACTTTTGGAGGATGGCCTGGTGTCAAGAAGGGCAGCAAAGAAGCCACTTCTCTCCAGGAAAAACATCAGGGACAGACTGATATTCTGCAAAAGGTACAGGGATTGGACTGTTGAGGACGGGGGTAAAGTCATTTTCTCTGATGAATCCCCTTTCCGATTGTTTGGGGCATCTGGACAAAAGCTTGTCCGGAGAAGAAAAGGTGAGCGCTACCATCAGTCCTGTGTCATGCCAACAGTAAAGCATCCTGAGACCATTCATGTGTGGGGTTGCTTCTCAGCCAAGGGAGTGGGCTCACTCACAATTTTGCCTAAGAACACAGCCATGAATAAAGAATGGTACCAAAACATCCTCCGAAAGCAACTTCTCCCAACCATCCAAGAACAGTTTGGTGACGAACAATGCCTTTTCCAGCATGATGGCGCACCTTGCCATAAGGCAAAAGTGATAACTAAGTGGCTCGGGGAACAAAACATCGAAATTTTGGGTCCATGACCAGGAAACTCCCCAGACCTTAATCCCATTGAGAACTTGTGGTCAATCCTCAAGAGGCGGGTGGACAAACAAAAACCCACAAATTCTGACAAACTCCAAGCATTGATTATGCAAGAATGGGCTGCCATCAGTCAGTATGTGGCCCAGAAGTTGATTGACAGCATGTCAGGGCGAATTGCAGAGGTCTTGAAAAAGAAGGGTCAACACTACAAATATTGAGTCTTTGCATAAACTTAATGTAATTGTCAATAAAAGCCTTTGACACTTATGAAATGCTTGTAATTATACTTCGGTATACCATAGTAACATCTGACAAAAAGGTCTAAAAACACTGAAGCAGCGAACTTTGTGAAAACCAATACTTGTGTCATTCTTTTGTGTCAACTTTTGGCCATGGCTGTACACCAATCAGCCATAACATTATGACCACTGGCCTGAAACTGTGTAGGCCCCCCTTTTGCCGCCAAAACAGCCCTGACCCATCGAGGCATTAACTCCACTAGACCTCTGAAGGTGTGCTGTGGTATCTGGCACCAAGACGTTAGCAGCAGATCCTTTAAGTCCTGTAAGTTGCGAGGTGGGGCCTCCATGGATTGGACTTGTTTGTCCAGCACATCCCACAGATGCTCGATTGGATTGAGATCTGGGGAATTTGGAGGCCAAGTCAACACCTTGAACTCGTTGTCGTGTTCCTCAAACCATTTCTGAACCATTTTTGCAGCGTGGCAGGGCGCATTATCCTGCTGAAAGAGGCCACTGCCATTAGGGAATACCATTTCCATGAAGGGGGGTACTTGGTCTGCAACAATGTTTAGGTAGGTGGTACGTGTCAAAGTAACATCCACATGAATGGCAGGACCCAAGGTTTCCCAGCAGAACGTTGCCCAAAGCATCACACTGCCTCCGCCGGCTTACCTTCTGATTCATCAGACCAGGCCACCTTCTTCCATTGCTTCGTGGTCCAGATCTGATGCTCACGTACCCATTGTAGGCGATTTCGGCAGTGGACAGGGGTCAGCATAGGCACCCTGACCAGTCTGCGGCTACACAGCCCCATATGCGTGTACATGTACATGTGTTCTGACACCTTTCTATCAGAACCAGCATTAACTTTTTCAGCAATTTGAGCTACAGTAGCTCTTCTGTTGAATCGGACCACACGGGCCAGCTTTCGCTCTCCACGCGCATCAATGAGCCTTTGCCGCCCATGACCCTGTCGCTGGTTCACTAATTTTCCTTCCTTAGACCACTTTTGGTAGGTTCTGCACTATACTGCAGACCGGAAAACACCCCACAAGAGCTGCAGTTTTGGAGATGCTCTGACCCAGTCGTCTAGCCATCACAATTTGGCCCTTATCAAAGTCGCTTACATCCTTACGCTTGCCCATTTTTCCTGCTTCCAACACATCAACTTCGAGGACAAAATGTTCTCTTGCTGCCTACCCACTGACAGGTGCCATTGTAACGAGATAATCAATGTTTTTCACTTCACCTGTCAGTGGTCATAATGTTATGGCTGATCGGTGTATATACTGTATGTATACATATAAAGTGTTTGTGTGTACTTTTACAGTGTACTCATATTTGTCAAAATAAAGTAAACCAAAGTTGAGTGAAGGCTTTGCTTTCCCTTCAGTTGCCTCAAAAAACAAAAGACACTATAAACTATACAATTAATAGAGGTGCTATAATGTATCTGCTTTATGATATTGCTGAGTGAAGTTTAGAAAGAATGAAGAAGACAAACATCAGTCAAGTTTTAGAGAGTTTTAGGATATGGCTTTTTTTTTAAGTCTAGACATGACGCATGTGCCACCTGACTTTCATAAATTTAAATTCAAATTTTATTTTTTTTTTATTGATTTTGAAAATTTGTAGGGGGTGGCTATCGAGCCATTTTGCCACACCCATGTCCATGTCCAGGTCATGAAACATGGTAAGTTTGGGGCCTCTTGGACAATGTACGCCATGCCACGGGCACGCCGTTCAACGAAAACTCAAGCTTTACGCAACTTTTCATCACAAAAGGTCTTTACAGGGCACAGCCCAAATTTGAAGTCGATCCGATAAAATCTCTAGGAGGAGTTTATTAAAATACAGAGCCCTCAAATGACAAAAATTGGCCAAATATTGCACAGAAAATTCAAAATGGCGGACTTCCTGTTGGGTTTAGGGTAGGGCTCCAATAGGTTTTTTCTTAAAAGTCTGGACATGATACATATGCCTACTAAATTTCATATGTCTAGGTGAAATGTGCCACAGGGGCTAGTTCGTAAAAAAATTGTAGGGGGCACTATCGAGCCATTTGCCACACCCATGTGCGAGACCCATAAAATATCTACATTTTCACCACTTCTGAGTGAGTTTCTGAGCAGTTTTAGCCCCTCAAAAATGCAATTAATTTGGACAAAGAATAATAATAATAATGCACGACTTCATGCTTGGGCCCTAATTAATAGAAATGGTCAAATATATAGTAACTTATCTACTTTTTAAGGCATAATATACATAAATAGAAGATAGTATTTCAAACTCTTTTACTTACTATATCCAAACACATGAAAGGCCACTTTGAAACACAAAATAAAAGAACGAGATGAAATGTGTTGCCTCTGTCTCTGAGAATAGCCTGTAGAGACAACCTTTTGTAGGTGTACAGTTCCAACTGGTGAAAGGGTGATGCAAAAGGTGTTCATTTGTTTGAGAAACTGCAATTGATTTTATGCATCTTATTACTTCAAGATGATCATTCATGCTAACAGCTAACGTTATGATCTTACCTAAAGCCTGTGTTGGAGTCTCCTCAGTATTGGACCGTATTCTGAATTTTAATCTGAATTCTCAGAGTTCTGAGCAGGTTTAGTCCTTAAAACGGATACAATAATTATTGTAGGTGATTTTAATATTCATGTGGATGTAGAAAATGATAGCCTTAGTGCTGCGTTTATCTCATTATTAGATTCAATTGGTTTCTGTCAGTGTACATAAACCCACTCACTGTTTAATCACACCCTCGACCTTGTTTTTGTCTATGGCATAGAAATTGAACATCTAATAGTCTTTCCACAGAATCCTTTTTTATCGGACCGTTATTTAATAACTTTTGAATTCCTATTACTGGACTACACGCCATTAGGCAAACATTCCTACACTAGATGTCTATCTGATAGTGCTGTAAATTAAAGCAAACATCGCGAAAACTTCAAAGGAAATGGCATTCCACCAAACTGGAAGAATCACATTTAGCCTGGCATGATAGTCTTAAAATTTATAGGAAGGCCCTCCGTAATGCTAGAGCAGCCTACTACTCATCATTAATAGAGGGAAATAAGAACAACCCCAGGTTTCTGTTCAGCACTGTAGCCAGGCTGACAGAGAGTCACAGCTCTGTTGAGCCATGTATTCCTATAGACCTCAGTAGTAACGACTTCATGAGCTTCTTTAATGATAAAATTCTAACTATTAGAGACAAAATTCAGCACCTCCTGTCCTCAGCCGGTACTGACTTATCTTCAACACAGGAACCTTAGAAACAACTGTAAAACCTGATATACATTTAGACTGCTTTTCTCCCATCAACCTTAATCAACTAACTGTTATGGGATGGCTGGACTCTCCGTAGTGTTTGTTTGGGGTTTGTGGTTTCTGTCTCTGTCTGTCCTTCTTGTCTACCTGTGTGGAGTGATTTAGGTCAAGGGGCGTGGTCTGGAGCTGGTGGCTGCAGCAGCTCAATCACGACAGCTGCGTCAAATTTACAGTCACCTCTGCTAGTACTTAAGTCCTGGTCTCCCTCATCAGTGTTGCCAGATTGTACCGTTGACTCACGTGGACCAGCTCCTGGAGATCTCTGCCTGGGCCGGACCTATGCTCTGCTCCTGCCTCGCCACCCTCTTCGTGCAGACCAGTGTCACCCTGACTCAGTTTCCGCGCTGGTCGTTCCCCATTCCGTCCTGGAGAGCTTTGGTTTGGTCCCTTTTCCCCGGCACTGGTCTGACGTCGACGCTATCTGCCTGCCTGCGCTCTCAAGCCCAGTTACTGCGTGAACCTAAGTTACCTGTTCTATGAATAGACTGTTTTATTCAAGTCTCTTTGTTTGGTCTCTGCGTGCTGAGTCGACTTAATGCCTCCTAACACTAACTTCAATGATTTCTTCATCTAAGCCATCAACGTGTCTCTTAGACCCCGTCCCAACTAGGCTGCTTAAAGAAGCTTTACCCTTAGTTAGCACTTCTTTACTACATATGATCAATCTGTCCTTATTAAAGGCTATGTGCCACAGTCCTTTAAAGTAGCTGTAATTAAACCTCTTCTTAAAAAGCCCACTCTTGATGCAGGGGTTTTGTCAAACTATAGACCTATGTCTAACCCTCCCTTTCTCTCTAAGATCCTTGCGAAAGCAGTTGCCAATCAGTTGTGTGACTTTCTACACAACAATAAGCTATTTGAGGATTTTCAGTCAGGATTTAGAGTGCATCATAGCACAGAGACAGCACTGGTGAAAGTTACAAATGACCTTCTAACTGCATCAGACAAAGGACTTGTCTCTGTACTTGTCTTGTTAGATCTGAGTGTCGCATTCAATACCATTGACCATCACATCCTATTACAGAGACCAGAACATTTAATTGGCATTAAAGGCACTGCACTAAGCTGGTTTAAATCCTACTTATCAGATCGATATCAGTTTGTACACCAAAGTTAGTCATGGAGTTCCACAAGGTTCTGTGCTTGGACCAATTCTATTTATCTTATATATGCTTCCTTTAGGCAATATTATTAGGAAGCACTCCATAAATTTTCATTGTTATGCAGATGATACCCAATTATATTTATCAATCAAACCAGATGAAACCAATCAATTAGCTAAACTTCAAGCATGCCTTAAGAACATAAAAACTTGGATGACCTGCAATTTTCTGATGTTAAACTCAGACAAAACTGATGTTATTGTACTTGGCCCCGAACACCTTCGAAACACATTATCTAAAGATATAGTTACTCTAGATGGCATTGCCCTGGTCTCCAGCGGCACCGTAAGAAATCTTGAGTTATCTTTGATCAGGATATGAGCTGTAGAGTCTGGATCTATGGTTGCAGGCCACCTGCTGCCCCCATGTTCCTGTTCAACAGCCGCTGCTGCTATTATTGTTATTGCTCTTAGTATTACTATTATTATATTGCTATTAGTATTATTTTATTAATATTAACATCAATACCATTACCACAACTATTACTCTACATCTGCCTGGTTCTGCTCGAGGTTTCTAACTATTAAAAGTGAGTTTTTCCTTGCCACTGTCGCCTAGTGCTTGCTTATGGTGGGAACTCTTTCTGAACTGTCTCTGTAAATATAAAGAGTCGGTCTAGACCTGCTCTATATAAAAAAGTGCCCTGAGATAACCTTGTTATGATATGGCGCAATATAAATAAAACTGAATTGAACTGAATAAACACAGTACACATTTTATTAATATCAAAAATAGGTTAATTTCATGAAGTTTTGACGTCTAGTGGCACCATGCAGAAATGTTTTGATCACAGGTTTTGATGACCCAGATCCTGCAAATGTACAGTGCAGTGGTCACTGGTTTGTCAGACTGTCTGACTTACTGAAATATATGAAAGACACAAGCAGAAATGATAAACATCATATAAAGTTTGCCCAAAAGAAACTATCCTGAGCCTGACTGACGAGTTAGCAGTACTGAGCCCTGCCACATTACGAAGCCACAGCAGCTCAGCTCTGCCACAGGTCTGTGCTCCGTTGAGATTTGATGCTACTGGAGGTTTTTTGTATTACTACACTCTTCACTGAATTTGCTGCAGATAAAATCATTATTTTATGATCAGGACATCGTCAGACAAAATAAACAAAAATACAGGTTAATGACAGCAACACTGACATTTAAAATGAACGATGACGGAGAAGGGTAGAAGCAACCAAAGTTAGAAGCAATAAAAGGTTGTGGCTGATAAAGAACAGCCTCCACTTCTGAAACGTCGAAACTTCCTGTCCTGTCTGTAGCCTCTGAAGATGCCCCAACTCACCCCAGTGGCTGGAAAAACACCTACTGTCAACTACACAAAGATCCACAAAGCAGACTCCTCTCTCAAGGGCGGAGAATTATTTCTCCACTTGCTTCCTTCTGTTACATAATCAATGTAAAAGTATGGGTTAGGTTCATTATAAAAGCTGATGCATGAAAGCAGTGATTAGTCCCACCTTTGATTTCTGTCGCTCTGCAGAACAAAAAGACAACAATGACGACCGAGTCAGGTAAGGCAAATATTACTGCTGGAAATGTTTACAATGCAATATCAGATATTTGTAAGTGTATTCCAGCAATAAATGACTTGAAATTCAGTTTTCTTTATCCTTTGTTTTCTACAGGTACCCCTGGATCTAATCCAATCTCCTTTACACTGCATATAAAGAACAGTGTGGTGCCACATCCTGCTAAACATTTCTCTGTTTCGACAACAAGTGGTCAGACCCTCCTTCAGGCAATGCAGGCATATGAGAAAGCCAATCCTAAGTTTAGGTAACTTATGCAATAAAATGTATTTAGTTCATAATAATGTGTGTAAGCCTCAGATGCACATGTACTTTTTTGAAATCATAAGATAAATCAAATCAAATCAATCAATCAGCAAGGTTTAAAGATGTGATTGTCTTAGAGTCGTAGAACTTCATTCAGTTTTGTTCATTATTATATAGTATTTTACATGCCTTATTATGATGTCGAGACATCTATAACTTAACTAAATTAACTAAAAACTAGATTGCAGCTAAGTTAATGCATAATTCACTAGTCTGTTGTTGAATTGTAAACATTTACCTGTGATTTAACACTGACTCTCATGCGTGTCAGCAACATTTTTGCAGCTTTTGTGAGACTGTGCTGTCTGTCTCTGCAGCTTTCAAACCCAGGATCTCCCCAGCATTCTATTTATCTTATATATGCTTCCTTTAGGCAATATTATTAGGAAGCACTCCATAAATTTTCATTGTTATGCAGATGATACCCAATTATATTTATCAATCAAACCAGATGAAACCAATCAATTAGCTAAACTTCAAGCATGCCTTAAGAACATAAAAACTTGGATGACCTGCAATTTTCTGATGTTAAACTCAGACAAAACTGATGTTATTGTACTTGGCCCCGAACACCTTCGAAACACATTATCTAAAGATATAGTTACTCTAGATGGCATTGCCCTGGTCTCCAGCGGCACCGTAAGAAATCTTGAGTTATCTTTGATCAGGATATGAGCTGTAGAGTCTGGATCTATGGTTGCAGGCCACCTGCTGCCCCCATGTTCCTGTTCAACAGCCGCTGCTGCTATTATTGTTATTGCTCTTAGTATTACTATTATTATATTGCTATTAGTATTATTTTATTAATATTAACATCAATACCATTACCACAACTATTACTCTACATCTGCCTGGTTCTGCTCGAGGTTTCTAACTATTAAAAGTGAGTTTTTCCTTGCCACTGTCGCCTAGTGCTTGCTTATGGTGGGAACTCTTTCTGAACTGTCTCTGTAAATATAAAGAGTCGGTCTAGACCTGCTCTATATAAAAAAGTGCCCTGAGATAACCTTGTTATGATATGGCGCAATATAAATAAAACTGAATTGAACTGAATAAACACAGTACACATTTTATTAATATCAAAAATAGGTTAATTTCATGAAGTTTTGACGTCTAGTGGCACCATGCAGAAATGTTTTGATCACAGGTTTTGATGACCCAGATCCTGCAAATGTACAGTGCAGTGGTCACTGGTTTGTCAGACTGTCTGACTTACTGAAATATATGAAAGACACAAGCAGAAATGATAAACATCATATAAAGTTTGCCCAAAAGAAACTATCCTGAGCCTGACTGACGAGTTAGCAGTACTGAGCCCTGCCACATTACGAAGCCACAGCAGCTCAGCTCTGCCACAGGTCTGTGCTCCGTTGAGATTTGATGCTACTGGAGGTTTTTTGTATTACTACACTCTTCACTGAATTTGCTGCAGATAAAATCATTATTTTATGATCAGGACATCGTCAGACAAAATAAACAAAAATACAGGTTAATGACAGCAACACTGACATTTAAAATGAACAATGACGGAGAAGGGTAGAAGCAACCAAAGTTAGAAGCAATAAAAGGTTGTGGCTGATAAAGAACAGCCTCCACTTCTGAAACGTCGAAACTTCCTGTCCTGTCTGTAGCCTCTGAAGATGCCCCAACTCACCCCAGTGGCTGGAAAAACACCTACTGTCAACTACACAAAGATCCACAAAGCAGACTCCTCTCTCAAGGGCGGAGAATTATTTCTCCACTTGCTTCCTTCTGTTACATAATCAATGTAAAAGTATGGGTTAGGTTCATTATAAAAGCTGATGCATGAAAGCAGTGATTAGTCCCACCTTTGATTTCTGTCGCTCTGCAGAACAAAAAGACAACAATGACGACCGAGTCAGGTAAGGCAAATATTACTGCTGGAAATGTTTACAATGCAATATCAGATATTTGTAAGTGTATTCCAGCAATAAATGACTTGAAATTCAGTTTTCTTTATCCTTTGTTTTCTACAGGTACCCCTGGATCTAATCCAATCTCCTTTACACTGCATATAAAGAACAGTGTGGTGCCACATCCTGCTAAACATTTCTCTGTTTCGACAACAAGTGGTCAGACCCTCCTTCAGGCAATGCAGGCATATGAGAAAGCCAATCCTAAGTTTAGGTAACTTATGCAATAAAATGTATTTAGTTCATAATAATGTGTGTAAGCCTCAGATGCACATGTACTTTTTTGAAATCATAAGATAAATCAAATCAAATCAATCAATCAGCAAGGTTTAAAGATGTGATTGTCTTAGAGTCGTAGAACTTCATTCAGTTTTGTTCATTATTATATAGTATTTTACATGCCTTATTATGATGTCGAGACATCTATAACTTAACTAAATTAACTAAAAACTAGATTGCAGCTAAGTTAATGCATAATTCACTAGTCTGTTGTTGAATTGTAAACATTTACCTGTGATTTAACACTGACTCTCATGCGTGTCAGCAACATTTTTGCAGCTTTTGTGAGACTGTGCTGTCTGTCTCTGCAGCTTTCAAACCCAGGATCTCCCCAGCAGTGGCCCATATGTGGTGGATGTGATGGGGGAGAAAAATGGACGAGACAAGTTCTGGGAAACACTTCTCTTCACTGATGCCACCAAAGAAGTGAAACCCCTTAGTAAGTTGGAAGCAGAACAGATTTCACATCACATTTAAGATCATATTTAATATTTGGTGTCAAAGCTGAGTCAGTGCTTTAACCTCACAGTCATTATTTCATTTCCAATTCAATGTACAGAGCCTAAACAGCAGAAAATGTGCCAGTCCTAATTTTTATGACAATGTATTTATTTTTAAAATATATGTGCATTTACATAATTATATATTTCTATTGTCACCAGAGTTCCTTCTAATAATAGCTGCCATTTAACTCAATTTTCATAACTTTAGCTCTGCTTAATTTATAAAGAAAGTGTGACTGTTTAGCTCCGACCCTGAGGAGTACTGCCTCTGACAAACATCTGTGATAAAAAACGGGTTTACAAAGTGACAATTTTTTTCCCTCAAGATCCTGAAAAGTTCATCACATTATGGAGATGTGTATTGGTTTGCATCTACTGATCTGTGTTTTCATTTACTTTCACAGACCTCTGCTACCAGGTTTGCAGCGGTGACAACGTGTACCTGAGGTTCTCTTCCTTTTAAGATGCAGTATGAAAATCATCTCACTGGCAGTACCCTCAGCAAACTAACTGCTATCTGCATTTCTTCCAACTTTGAATGGCAGCATACTACAAATAAAGAGCCTATAATATGTACTTTCCATCGGTGTAAATTTAATGAAAACTAGAATTGGAGTTGCAACAAGATGAAGCAATAAATGATGAGAAACACATTTTTGTCTCTCTCTCTCTCTCTTTTCTTTACTTCACTCAGATCAGACCACAAACTGACAATACAAATCTATTTAGCAACATTTGACCTTTTAGAAGACACACCTGTACAACATATACCATTTTTCCTGAAATCGGCTTAAGTAGGTATGAATTTGAATAAATATATTTTGTAAAATATTTTTTATTCAATTGAAATAAACTGAATTAGGTTCAACTATGCATTTAAATTGGCCATATGTTTCAAAAAGATTTGCATTATTAGAACTCAGACCCAAAATCACACACAAATTTCAGTTGACTTTAGTGCAGCTGTCTTAAAAGTTGTACTGACATCCTGTGTATTCAATTCCCCAAAACTGCCACACTGTGGCAGCACTGAGCTGCCTACATGGAGGCGCAGTTGTTCTAATTCACTCAAAAGGGAAACCCCATCCTAAAATTAACTTCATAGAAATGTTATAGGACGTTGTACAGCTCAGTTTTAATTTGTCAATTAATTAAGAACCTGAATTAGGAACCTGGAAAGACAATATTTAGATTGCAAGAAAAAAGTGAAATTCTGATAAAGACATTTGTTTGAGCATCACAGTCAGGTGCTGAACAAGAACGTCCTACAGTGACTGGTAAGTGTAGAAGCAGGGATAGCAATGATGCTTCACAAAGCAAGAATAGAAAGATTATAACAGTATGTAATCCTACAAACTGATTAATAAGCAGAAAACCTCAAATGTACTTTATGATTATGAGGTGCCCAAGCAGAGAAATTCCAGGTGAAGGTGAAATCCTATAAACCAACCATAGCATATTCTGGACACAAAATATCTACTGTTCCCATGCCAATAGCAAAGTATTAAAATATTATAGGTTGATCAGATAAAAGTATGGATTATTTGAGAAAAGACCAACATGACCTCATTTTGACTCAATGTTCCACAACTGGAGAAAACATGACTGCAAGACTAGTATATCAAAGGAAAGGTCTGAGTCAAATATCAGTCAAATAAATGACAATGACAACACCTGTGCTGCGTAAACAGAAAATTTTGCACCATCCACTTTTATGTATCCTCCCCTATCAGCGTATAAAGTGCTCCAGTTATGAGACTCTCTCTCTCATTGAGACAGGAGTCGATGGTACAAATATAATTTTTGAAAAACTGTGAATTTATTGTCCCATCAGCAACAGAACTAAAAAGCCTGGTAACTTACAGTGAGGTTGCTAACTCACAAGTAACTGAAAATTAGCAAGCGTGTGCTAGCTCAGAGAGCTTTTTTACCTTTCAATAAATAATGTACAATCCTGGGAACAAAATGCCAGGGGGACTAAACGGAACAGTGCAGAGAAAACATCCAAAATATAGATCGGAGAGTGACTGACTAGCACTAGCATGTTCCCAGCTGGCTAACTATTTCACAATGAATTTTGCTTTTTCACTTTCTGGTGTGACGGGGCCTTTACACTGCTGAAACAAAACAAAAGTGTGTTGGCCCCCATAAGTGTTAAGAACAAATGTAAAAGTTGCTATTAAGGTTTTATAATTTAAATGAATGTTGTATAGTACTAACTGCCTGGTGAAAGAGTGTAGAAAAAAATATCTACATGAAAAGTTTGCATGTCATTACCAAAAGCTGAGGATTCATGCAGTTGAAGTTAAAGCCTGTGTTGGAGTGTTGCAGTCTCCTCAGTCCACCCAGTCGGATCTCTCTTAAACCACATAAGTGCTGTAACTGTTATGGAATTTGTTGCCAAGACACTGGTGGGACTTTGCTCAGACCCTGATAATAAATAAGTCAAAGTTAGTACAAAGATATTATAAGGATAGGAAAGACAATATGCCCCCTATATAACTCATACCCTAACAGACTAAAAAACACTGTTCATCCAAATGCTGCTGAAAAAAAGCTGCCTTCTCTTAGAGGACACTTAACCTGCCTCATAGTTCTCCAAAGGTCCTGCCTTTGTGGGTACATTCTTTGAGGAGGTGACCTCTGAGATGGGGGTTGTCCCATTTCCACACTAAATACTAGTAGCGTACAGTATGTATTGTACAGTTTACTGCCTTTTACAGAATGCAAGCAAACAATGTGCTTTGCTGTTTTGCACCAAAAAATGTGCATTAACAGATGTTGATCAAACTGTGACCATGGATGCTAAATAAGCTTAAAAAAGCAGACTGTTTTCTAAGATTTAATGCCGCTGTTTGGTTTTCCATGATATTTCTGGCCTGCCTCAACACCATCTGTACTAAAAATGGGACCCCGTGAGCAATTTCTTAATGTATTTGTGCATTGCATTGTGGGACACTAGTGATCAATACAGCACACTCAAAACAACATGACTTTTTTGAGTATATAATGGAAAAAGTATTTTAAACTGCTTGATCTTTGTCCCACACTTTGTTGTTACATGTCAAAAGTAAAAGTACTGTCTGACTCAGTTCCTCTATGTTCTTTAGAAAACAGTGACTGGGGTCATGACCCCTAGATAACTGGGACCTGTGGTCAAGGCGAGAAAGCTACAAGTAACAAACTCTAGCTAATTATCTATTTGTAACAATTGTGTGACAGCCCCTCCCTTACATGCTCACTTACTGTGTATAAGAAGTAGACATGGAGAGTTTTTTCTTACTCTTTGCTGTGGAGACTGATCTTTGTATGCTTGGAGTCCATTTGCAAATGTCTTGAATAAACAGATCTTTGTATTTTGCCTTTATTGATACAGATTTTCACCACAAGTACACCTAACGTTGTCACTTTGACAGGCTGACAGACTCCAAACCTGCTCAGCATGAAGTGTGGAATTGGAACACAACCAGCGAGTGAGGAAGTCTAACTTACTTGGCTGGATCTTGCATCACAATAACTATTGCTTAAACCTGGTTTCTTTGCAGAGAGGATGGTTTACAGTTACAAAGATCAGTCACTTTAGTTTCAGACCTTGTTAAACGAATTTCGTTTTTGTGAAGCACTTCATACACATTTCAGGGAAGTCACCAGTGGCATAAGGTAGTTACGACGGGCCCTAGTGCACGCTAGTTACTAGTTATGAAGCGCGCCAGCTACAGTCTGCATACACCCCATCAAATGATGATTTGTGATGATGATAACAGCCTTATTTCTGCTATATATCCTAGGCTACATATAAAAATCGACTAGGCATTAACAACATCTATGAATATAGCCTGCCAGTACACTGTGTGTAGGGCCTAAACACCAGTCACCAGAATGTCTCATGTCAATTCAGCTGAAATCACGTCAATATCCTCTTATTATTCATAACAGGACTAACAATGTATTACCAATGTATCACCCAGAGCCAGTGGTAAGTGCTTTTATAATTCTCAACACCTATGACTTTTATATGACTTTAATACGAATAATACTTAAATAAAAATGTGTAATTCTCTTAAAAACACTGATGAAAAGGCATGGTTTGGTACAGCGGCTTTACACACAGCAGCTTTACACACATCTGAAAAGGCCTACCATAATGTGTATAACTTGTCTTGAAATGTATATCTAACACAATAGCTTAGTTTGCTATCCAACGGAGCCCCTCTGGGGTCATATGGTAGAAAAAAAAAACTCAGTGCATGTGCGCTTGGATTACAAAACCGTGCACACAGATTACACTGAGTTCTTTTTCTACCATACGACCCCAGAGGGGATCCGTACTATCCTAACGTTACCTGCTGCATGGTTGTTGACACACCACCACTGAGGGCAGCGTTGTTGATGCTGATGCCAGCCCAACCGCTGCATTGCTGCTAAGAGGGGGGGTTGTTGTCCGTGGGCTGGCGACTAAAAAAGCCAGATGAATCTAATTTATGCAGCTTTGCTACCTTCTCCTCCTGTTCTTTTCTTTCTTGTCTTTTCTTACTGCCGCTTTTATGTTTAGGCATTATGACACTTGCAGATGTGCTTCTCAGCTTGTCTTCTGGCGCCTAAACTAGCTACAGTAAATCGTATCTATCGTCTCTCATCACATGATCAAATGGAGGCTTCATTGGACAACATCAGCATACATATTACCCAGCAATCATCATTGCATATCTGTATGTGACAAAAATACCAAAGAAACCATGATGGAGATGGGTTTGTATTTATAAGGGTATATATATATGCAAATGGTTGTTTCAATGTGTCCTTTGTTGAACTCAGACATACTTTTGGTGGTTCCTTCCTCCAACGGTCGTGACTTCTCTATGTCCCCCCTTAGTACTCACGGGCCCCAGTGCAATCGCACTACTTATACTCTCTATATTTATGCCCCTGGAAATCACAGATACCTACAGAAGCGCTGCAAAGTATTGTCTCAAAGGGGACTCTGCTAAAGACCAAATGGGTTCCTTTGTGTGGATTCAAATGGCAAAACCTCAAATTGTGTCCGATGAAAAACATAGGAAGGCCTTTGTGCCATTTGAACACTAAATCAGAGTGATGCTTAACAACAGTGACTGAAAGGTCTGAAGAGATGCAGTGTTAGCAACGCTGATTAGCCTAGTTTGGACAATCTTATGGTCATTTGTATTATTCTGAAAAACAGTTGTGGATAAAAAAGATAAACACAGATTTGATGCTGCAAAGGAGATTTAGATTTTTAATTCAGAAAAATTCAAGACAAAGTAATGTAACTCTTTCATTGTCAGTAGTTTCAATAAACAGTCAGTTTCCTTACTGTATGTGCATTTAGCACACTGTTTCCATGTATTCAGCTGTTTTTTCTCACTGAACAACAAACACAAATGGATCTTAGTTGATTGATAGTCTATGTAATACATAATCATACAGCTGAATCTGACTCTGGCTTTGATCCCGTATTGATGTCCAGCGGCTGCTGATCCTTTAGTACTTGTTATAGTTCAGGATGATTTGATCATTTGCATCCGGAATGTAACATCCAATACCTGCAAACAAAAACAAGATTATAAATTGATTTACAATGAGACTAAGAACAAGATACAGGGGAAGTTGACTGTAAAAAGACAGACAGTAAAGGTTTTCTCTTGGTTGACTCACCAACATCAGGTCTTATGATTGTGCCATTTGCTTTCTTGACCTTCAGCTCCCAGTAGGTGCAGTTCTTCTGACTTCCAGGGAGGCCGTTCACACTCTGCAGGAACGGGCCATAGTCTGGATTCTCTGTGTAGGTGAACCTGCAAGGACAACAGGAGATGACTTTGTGAAGGACTGTAGCCCTTTTCATGGAATACACGAGTGTGAGCAGAGGGGGGGGGGGATTATTGTATTAAAGATATATTATTGTATTAGATATTATATAATATTATTATTGTTATTATTATATTATTATTGTTTTAATATCATTATTATCTGACGCTTTGGCAATATTGTCGTTGTTACATTCATGCCAGTAAAGCAAACTGAATTGAATAGAGAGAGAGAGACTGGGACCCCTGGCCTAACCCTTAACAATAAGGAAGTTAAATTCCTGCTCTATGCTAATGACCTGGTGTTGCTGTCATCCACACAACAAGGACTACAGCAGCACCTGGACCTCCTGGAGGAGTACTGTCAGAACTGGGCCCTGACAGTCAACTTTAACAAATCTAAAATCATGATGTTCCAGAAGAAGCCCAGAGAAAGAGTCCCTTCTGTCAGATGGTCCTGAGACTTACTAATCAAATAACACCCAACCACTGATCAGAGTAAACCAAATTAACAAAAGATGCCTATCTGGAACACTGGATCGATCAAACCAAAACTCAAAACAAACTGAATTGCTATCTGACCCTAAACCATGAATATAGATTGGCAGAGTATCTCTTTACTGTCAGAGATCCAAAGCAGAGACAGATCCTGGCCAAATACAGACTGAGTGACCACAGTCCAGCCACGGAAAGAGGACGACACAAGAAGTCCTGGCTACCAACAGAGGAAAGAGTCTGTGGTCACTGCATGACAGGTGAGGTAGAGACAGAGATGCACTTCCTCTTAAAATGTGACAGATACAGTCATATCAGAGTAAAATACTTTAAGACATTTAATGTGTTAATCCCAAACTTCACAGATCTCAGTGACAGTGAAAAGCAACAGATTGTATCAGGAGAAGGACCTGCAGCAGACGTAGCTGCACAATATGTGACTGTATGTCACAAACTCAGGGACACATAATAAAACATCACTGAATATGACAAATAAGTATCTTGATGTAAGCTATTACACACACACACACACACACACCTACACCAACATCAACGCACATACTAAACTTCAACACACACTTCCACAGTCTCACATGTATGTGTATTTAAGTTTTTTGCTTTTTTCCTGATTTTTATGAATTGTACCTTTTTTAATTTTTATTATTATCCTTATTATTATTATTATTGTTTTAATATCATTATTACCTGACGCTTTGGCAATATTGTCGTTGTTACATTCATGCCAATAAAGCAAACTGAATTGAATTGAGAGAGAGAGAGAGAGAGAGAGAGAGAGAGAGAGAGAGAGAGAGAGAGAGAGGGAATTTGAGTTAAAAATGTTATGATAGAAAGGAAGAAGATTGTTTTTGTTCCCTCACAGGCTGCATCACTGATGAATTTTAAAACTTATATTACTGCTGAAGCTTTAATTAATGACCATCGTGAGCGTGAGGGTCACTCACGCTCACGTGATAAATGAGACTTATTCAGACGTGAGTACAATGTTAAATTGCCATCAGATTAATGTAAAGGGGCTTTAGATATGGGCAATTATCACTAGTAGTAGTGACGTCAGCCCGTCAGTCTGTGTGCACTTTCAAGACTAAGTTACAAAGTGCTTCATGAATCACAATAGAAACACAACAGGGTAAAAAAGACAAAAGGCACCTTTATAAGAACTGTAAAGTAATGAAAGCATAATAGAGATAAAGACAGAAAGGAAAATATAAAAACGTAATAAGGTGTGTTTGATGGATAACAGACGATGATGACCGCATTTTGACTCAGTGTTGCTCAAAATATGATTGAGCAAGATTAGTCATCTGGCAATCAAAGAAAAGACACATCCAAACACATAAAGGACCACTTTGAAACACAAAATGAGAGAACGAGACGAAATGTGTTGCCTCTGTCTCTGAGAATAGTCTGTAGAAAGAACCCTTTATAGGTGTACAGTTCCAACTGGTGAAAGAGTGAAGCTAAAGGTGTTCATTTATGGAAAGAAGTTGCATGTTATTACTTTATGCTGATGATTCAGCTTAAATAAAATAAACTGTTAATGCGATGATCTTACGTAAAGTCTGTTTTGGAGTCCTGCAGTCTCCTCAGTCCACCCAGTAAGATTCCTCTGTAAACCACATAGGTGCTGTAGTACTTGTCAGGGATGTGTGTTACAGAGTCTGTCACCAGGACACCAATGGGAGTTTTATCAGAACCTGAAAAAAGGAAGTCAAAGTTAGTACAGAAGAAAAAAATAAGGAGTAGAAAAACAATAGGATGGACCCTTGTTATATCCACTGGAATGTCCACTGGGTTTGACTTACTTGTAGCTTGAATCCCAGAAACCAGCAGCAGGGCTGCAAAGAGGAGAGTAGGCGTCTTCATTCTGACTGCTGGAAACCAAACTCTGAATCTGAAAGGTTACCTACACAAACATGAACGCAAATCACAAATCACTTCCATTTCTGCTGACGGGTATAAAGAAACATTGTGAGCTGCTTCCATTATTAACAGCTGCTCCATGAAGTAGCAAATGCTGAAGTTAAAGTGTTTTTTAAAGTATGTATGTCCTTAATCCTTGGGTCTAGATCAACTGATTAGAAACGTCTTATGAATCTGATTTAACTTCAAACATCCATGTTTTTTACGTCTTCATGGAACATCTAAAACACAAATATTGTAAAAGATTGTTCATTGCAATGAAGAGAGATTCATCTAAACTTTAGAAAAAGAAAAAATTCAAATTCAGCTCTGGTTTGTTGGCATGACATGGCAGGACTCACCAAAGTATTCGCATTAGCTCAGGCCTGTGGTAAGAGACCTTTGAACCAGTTTGATCCACTGCAACTCAAACCACCTCATGTCAAGCAAACCAAAATATCTCTTAAAGATGTCCCAATCAGTAAATTAGTAAGCGCCATTTAAAATAGAACATTTTCTAGTAGGTCACAAAAACTTTCCTAACCTCTTTCAGCTATTCCTTCTAACCTCTAACAGACGTGTAAGAGTGCAGGAGCATCTGAGATTGTTAAGATTTGAATGGAGGATCCTTCCTCGTCGCGTAGCTCCTGGTCCTGTTTGGAGAACTCTTGGTCAGCACTCCTTCACATGTAACTTCATACTGAAACAACCAATCATCACATGGTTGTTTCAGAATCCATTACATTACATCTTAAAGTCAAAAGTAGAATTCTATGTACTAATAAATTACAACACAGTGAACAATGACGAACAGAAATCAGCTGACTCATTGAGCAACACTGTTTATTTCATTATCAGTTATACATTCTAATAAGAGGAAGTCACTCTCCTCTTACGAGAATTCCTACTGAGAAAACACCTACAATAAACAGAATCAGTTTTATAGAAAGAACTTATATCCGTAACTGAAGTTACAGTACCACAATGTAAAAACATTCTATTACAAATCCTGTAATGGAGCATTTTTACTGCATTTCCCAGAACTCCAAAAGGGAGTGTCTCAGAACAATACAAACTAGGTAAAAGTGGAGGGAACAGTTGAAGCCTAAAAACAACATGCTTGTATAAATGTAAACTTACTGGTTTAACCACTGGAGTCAGGCAATATATTGACTTTGTTTAATATGTATATAAGTAACTGTATATGTTGTTTTTCTTTTTCTTCTGTTCTAATTTTGAATATTTGTATATATGTTCTGTGTGTGTAGCGTGAAGCCATCTACAATTTTAATTTCATTGTGCAGCCCTGTGTTGTAGAATGACTAATACATGTACCTTGAACCTTGACAGTGACACTTTCTGTTGTGCTGGCTCTCCACTAAAGGATATTGGGTTTGAAATGAAACAATGTCTGTGGTGGTAAAGTGCAAACTTTCGGTTTTAATTTGTATCTCCCCATCAGATTAACAGTGACTCCATTTGGAGTCGTGTTTCTGACAACCTGATGAATGTAAGTGCAATATTCACTCTCCTTTTTGCTCTATTTTTGGTCTCCACCAACTCTTGAGAAAAATATCTGTCTCTGTAGCTGCTAAATGCTCCACTATGTTCATCGGCTAGTTGCTAACTGTATCTGTCTGCTGTTTGGTGCTGGGCAGGTAGTGTACAGTGTGAGCTTTTTAGCTGAAAACAGTTGCCTGATAAGTCTCTATGGGTGTCACTGCGAATGACCCCTTTCACATAGTTATTTCATCTATAGAGAACAGATAAGAATTCTCTCTATTATAAGATTTGAATAACGCAGCTATAAGAAATACACACTTAATATTTAGTGTCAAATCCTGTGACTGTCTGAACTCTCTTTTGGGGAGTTTTTTTCCTCAGTCTGGCCTTCAGCAGGTTAAACATATGGTCAGTTGGACTGAGGTCAAGTGACTGAAGTGACTGACTTGACCAGTGAAATGTATTTTGTAACATCTCACCTTTTAAAAGACACACTTACACAACAAGCTCTCTAAAGTAGGTCTGATTTAATTGAATTTAAATGAGTCAAGTATGTATTTGTGCTCATATCACAGATGCATTTCCAATACAAATCCTCGTCAAACTGAAAGAAATTGTGTATTCTAGATCCAATATCAAACAATTCAATTTCAGTTTTATTTATATAGCGCCATATCATAACAAAGTTATCTCAGGGCACTTTTTCGAGTAGAGCAGGTCTAGACCAACTCTTTATATTTACAGGGACGCCAAAAATTCCCACCATGAGCAAGCACTAGGTGACAGTGGCAAGGAAAAACTCCCTTTTAACAGGTAGAAACCTCGAGCAGAACCAGGCTCTGGGTGGGCGGTCATCTGCCTCGACCGGTTGGGTTGAAGGGGGAGGGGGGGAGAGAGAGCAGGAGGAAAGAGAACATACAGCAGCACAGTACAGTTCCACACAGAGATGCAAAGCAATAGTTGTGGTAATGGTATTGATGATAACACCAACAGAAATAATACTAAGAGCAATATTATAATAGTAATACTAATAATAAGAACAATAACAGCAATAGCAGCAGTGGGTGCAGAGCAGAAACACGGGGGCAGCAGGTGCAACCATAGATCCAGACTCTACAGCTCCAGAGGCAGAAACACCTGCAGAAAGCAACAGAAGGAGAGAGAGAGAGGAGAGAGAAAGCACACAACTACGGGAAGAAGTTGAGTTAGTAACAAGTATTGATGGGATATGAGGGCATACAGATGGAGAGGAAGAGGAGGAGAGAGGAGCTCAGTGCATCATGGGAAGTCTCCCAGCAGTCTAGGCCTATATCAGCATAACTAAGGGGGGGCTCAGGGGTCACCTGAGTCAGCCCTACTATAAGCTTTATCAAAGAGGAAAGTCTTAAGCCTACTCTTAAATGTGAAGAGGTTGTCCGCCTCCTGTACACAAACTGGGATCTGGTGAGGAGAAGGATTTTAAATTCTATTCTGGATTTTACAGGGAGCCAGTGTAGAGAAGCTAGTATTGGAGAAATATGATCTCTTTTCCTGGTTCTTGTCAGTAAACGTGCCGCAGCATTCTGGATCAGCTGGAGAGTCTTAAGGGACTTATTGAGGCAGCCTGATAATAGAGAGTTGCAATAATCCAGCCTAGACGTAACAAATGCATGGACTAGTTTTTCTGCATCTTTTTGAGACAGGATGTGCCTGATTTTTTGCAATGTTACGTAAATGAAAAAAGGCAGTTCTTGAAGTTTGTTTTATGTGGGAGTTAAAGGACATATCCTGATCAAAGATAACTCCAAGATTCCTTACGGTGTCCCTGGAGGCCAGGGCAATGCCGTCTAGAGAAACTATATCTTTAGATAATGTGTTTTGAAGGTGTTCGGGGCCAAGTACAATAACTTCAGTTTTGTCTGAGTTTAACATCAGAAAATTGCAGGTCATCCAGGTTTTTATGTCCTTAAGGCATGCTTGAAGTTTAGCTAATTGATTGGTTTCATCTGGCTGGATCGATAAATATAATTGGGTATCATCTGCATAACAATGAAAATTTATGGAGTGCTTCCTAATAATATTGCCTAAAGGAAGCATATATAAGGTGAATAGAACTGGTCCAAGCACAGAACCTTGTGGAACTCCATGACTAACTTTGGCAGGCATAGAGGATTCATCATTAACGTGTACAAACTGATATCGATCTGATAAATAGGATTTAAACCAGCTTAGTGCGGTGCCTTTAATGCCAGTCAAATGTTCTAGTCTTTATAATAGAATGTGATGGTCAATGGTATCGAATGCGGCACTAAGATCTAACAAGACAAGTACAGAGACAAGTCCTTTGTCTGATGCAGATAGAAGATCATTTGTAATTTTCACCAGTGCTGTCCCTCTAACTCCTGACTGAAAATCCTCAAACAGGCTTGTTGTTGTGTAGAAAGTCACACAACTGATTGGCGACTGCTTTCTCAAGGATCTTAGAGAGAAAAGGAGGGTTAGATATAGGTCTATAGTTTGACAAAACCCCTGGATCAAGAGTGGGCTTTTTAAGAAGAGGTTTAATTACAGCTACTTTAAAGGACTGTGGCACATAGCCTTTTAATAAGGACAGATTGATCATATCTAGTAAAGAAATGCTAACTAAGGGTAAAACTTCTTTAAGCAGCCTAGTTGGGACGGGGTCTAAGAGACACGTTGATGGTTTAGATGAGGAAATCATGGAAGTTAGTTGACTATGGTTGATGGGAGAAAAGCAGTCCAAATATACATCAGGTTTTACAGTTGTTTCTAAGGTTCCTGTGTTTGAAGATAAGTCAGTACCAACTGAGGGCAGGAGGTGCTGAATTTTGTCTCTAATAGTTAGAATTTTATCATTAAAGAAGCTCATAAAGTCGTTACTACTGAGGTCTATAGGAATACATGGCTCAACAGAGCTGTGACTCTCTGTCAGCCTGGCTACAGTGCTGAACAGAAACCTGGGGTTGTTCTTAATTTCCTCTATCAATGATGAGTAGTAGGCTGCTCTAGCATTACGGAGGGCCTTCCTATACATTTTAAGACTTCCAGATTGGTGGAGCGCCATTTCCTTTCAAGTTTTCGCGATGTTTGCTTTAATTTGCGGATTTGCGGGTTATACCATGGAGCTAATCTCCACTGTTTTATTATCTTCTTTTTTAGAGGGGCGATAGAGTCGAGTGTTATTCGTAGTGAGCCTGCAGCACTATCAACAAGATGATCAATTTGGGAGGGACTAAAGTGAGCATAGGAGTCATCTGTTACATTGAGACATGGAACTGAATTAAATGCCGATGGAATCACTTCCTTAAATTTAGCTACAGCACCATCAGATAGACATCTAGTGTAGGAATGTTTGCCTAATGGCGTGTAGTCCAGTAATAGGAATTCAAAAGTTATTAAATAATGGTCTGATAAAGAGGATTCTGTGGAAAGACGATGTAGATGTTCAATTTCAATGCCATAGACAAGAACAAGGTCGAGGGTGTGGTTAAAACAGTGAGTGGGTTTATGTACACTCTGACAGAAGCCAATTGAGTCTAATAATGAGATAAACGCAGCACTAAGGCTATCATTTTCCACATCCACATGAATATTAAAATCACCTACAATAATTATTTTATCTGTTTTAAGGACTAAACCTGATAAGAACTCTGAGACTTCAGATAAAAATTCAGAATACGGTCCAGGAGCTCGGTACACTATAACAAATAGAATTGGCTGTAGTGTTTTCCAGGTTGGGTGTGAAAGACTAAGAACAAGTTATATATAAATAAAAGTTATAATATTCTGATAATGCTCATACAGCCTTTGGATCCCTTGGATGGTTCTCTCAAACTGCCACACTGGTGCAGCACTGAGCTCCATTACAGGGTAGGCTTTGTGCTTCTTGTTCTCACAGTTAAAGGGAATATCAACCATAAAATCAAACTCACATAATGTTATTACTATAACATTTTTTTTTTTCACAGAAGACATTTTTTTACTTATCATAGCTGGTAGAGCATGGGGGTAATTAATAACAATAATGCCGCCTCTGTTACAGAAGTCAAGTCAAGTCAAACTTTATTTATATAAAACATTTCATACACAGGGCAACACAATGTGCTTTACATAAAGTGACAATACAATCGCAATACAATCATACAAGTGCAAGTGCAGAAAATAAATATGCATGTCAACACACATAGAGACAGACTAAGAACTTAGGTTTTTAACCTGCTTTTAAAAGTATTCAGTGTAGGGGCCTCTATCAGGTCCAATGCACTTGTATGGGTAACGAGGCACACATAAGAGTTTGCCGAAAAATCTCAGTCTGTTTTCTGACAACTTGCCAGCCAATCATAGCTTATTCCAACCTTCTGCCCTGAAGGCATAAAGGTCCAAGGTTAATGCATGAACATGATTAATTTAGAATGTAAGAGAGCAAACCCATAGACAATGGAGTTGCTGAATGTTTTAGAAAAAAAGGAAAAACATATATAAACAGCTGGCACATAGCTCTTTTTTCTTTTTATTCTTTAATGGAATAGGAGTTGTGTGCGTCTTTACGCACGATGGGTATACTTGGATTAAGACGTTTTTAATTAATCAAAATGTGGGAATGAATTGTATCTTGTGTGCACGCAATAGCATTTGAGCACTCGATGTAGTAAAACACGGCCTTAATATATATATTTTTTTCTGTCTATGGCCACTCCGGG
This sequence comes from Macquaria ambigua, assembly GCA_008360985.2. Classification (NCBI taxonomy): domain Eukaryota; kingdom Metazoa; phylum Chordata; class Actinopteri; order Centrarchiformes; family Percichthyidae; genus Macquaria; species Macquaria ambigua. Next base: position 44,973 of record VMKM01002099.1, read on the forward strand.
GCTCCGTATTTTCCTTTTCAATTGGACTAGAAGAAGGCAAAATTAAAGATGGAAGTACAGAAGGAAAAAGCAAGAGGGAGATACAAAAAAAATAAACAAAGGACCAGGAAAAAAAGTGTAGAAGGGAGGAAGGTCAGAAGGAAGGAAAGAAGGAAAATATGGAAAGTAGGAAAAAAGGAAAGAAGGAGAGAAGGATGTAGAGAATGGGGAAATAAATGAAAGAAATAAGGAATGAAGGATGAAAGAAGTAAAGTAGGAAGGAAATAAATAAGGAAGGACAGAAAGATGAAATGCCCTCTAGAGTCTAATTATTGATTAGGAGCAGGGGAGGCAGGGAGTCACAGGTGTGCTGGAATGCAGCACAGTGAGGACACCTGGTGGAGAAAGAAGAGAATGGAACACCTGTGACCATGACAGGATGAGTAGACATTCCTTTATCTATACTTAAAGGTAGGATTTGATCATAAAAACAAGAAATAATAATATTCTTATTATAATTATGTTTCATAGATGCCAGTATAATACATTAATTCAAAACCTCTTAACTCTTGTCAGTTATTTCTGATCAGACCTCTGGTCAGGTTTAGGGTAGGTGGAGTTATGCTGGGAATCACCTCCATTTGTTAATATGAATGATAAAAGTCCCAGCCCTGCAGGTGCAACAAAGCTAACAGGATAGTCAATGAAGCACAGTCTGTACACGGACACAGAGTCAGACTTCATATTCCTGAGTTATGACTGCACAAAAGTGGATGTGGAAGACCAGGACACGACCAAGCAGATGTCCTCCATCGACACGCCCATGAACAGGGCGGCTGATGAAGCAATGCTCCAGGTGCAGTGCGCCCACAGACCCGCCGGTGGGGTGCAACCCACTGCCTCATAGCCCTTGTGAACCGTGTCACATATCCAATGTGTCAGCCATTGAGCTCAGTATCATCATGTCCAGGCTTGCCTGCTCCAAGGGCTCAAAGGCCATCCAGGACCGTCTGCAGTTCCCACTGAGGAACGAGGCGACGTATGGGGGAAGTGCTTTACAAGCGAGTGGATCCTGGACGTGAAGTGGTCAAACCTGTTGTGGCCAGCTGCAATTGCTGCCACAACAGGTTTGAGCTGGATATCTGGGCCGAAGAGGAAGTCAGTTGAGACAGGCATATTCATGAGCTGCCACCATTCATGTTCCTTTAGGCTGGACAGGCCCAGCCAGAGGTGCCTGTGTCCCACCTGAGCGGCACACATGGAGCGGCTGTTTGAACCTCCACGATCTCTTCAGCGGCCAGCTCCGTCCGCTGGTGAGTCAGGCGGTTCAGTGAGCCTGCCAGGAAAGCCATGTTGCTAGCCTGTGCCACCACACCGGCATAGCAGCGGTCGAACATGCCAACCGTCAACCTGTTCCTCTCGGACGGGAGCAATGGCCGACCACCAGGCCAAAGGGAAGCAGATGGGAGGAGACAGACCCTGACTGAATCCTTGTTTAATGGGATGCACTTGTTTCACAGCCAGCCGTATACTGTGCAGTATGGCCTGTAGGCAACTGCAGGAGGTTTGGCTGCCAGCGGGGTATCCTACTCCTACTTGGCATAGCGAAAGATGGGCGCCATAGGTGGACAGCAGACCTGTGGCCTCTGCTTGGTGTGTGGTTGGGTGGTGAGGCCAACAGTGAAGTCCACTGCAAGGCTCTTCAAAGACGAGGGTGGTGGGAGAGCCGCGTCCATTCACCTGGCGGCTAAAGCAAACAGGCCGGGCAGATCGTCGAGTGGGTAACGGTGTGTGTAGGTGGCCCTCCCAAAGAGAGTGGCCTCCTTTGCCGGCACTGGGCTACTGTGTAGAGAGCAGATGGAGTGCATGGACAGGCGACAATAGGGGCAGCAATGGGGCGACGATAGGGGCGTGGATGGAGAGCGAGACAGGCAGGGCTGGAGTCGGCCTGGACTTGATGCCGCCAGCCAGGGAGGATTGCTCTAGTGGCCAAAAAATCAGTTATTGCAGGTTTAAAAAATTAGAAAGAAGCTCCATGGAAGCCCATTAGGAAAAGAAAAAAACAAATAGATATTATTAAAAATGTACAAATATATATTAAGTCAAAATTATAAATATAATAAGTATATAAGTATACTGTGTTGCATACTTATCTACTTTTTAGGGCATAATATACATAAATACAAAATAGTATTTCAAACCTTTTTACATACTATCTCATAATTTTGACTTGGAAAATCCAAAGTTTGACTAAGTATCTCATAATTTTGACTTATCAGGAGTATTTTTATTTTCATCATTCCTTATTTCCCATGTTTTTTTTTTCTTTTCCTGGCAGAAATGGGCTTTCATACAGTATATGTGGGCCACATGGCCTCATGTAGGATCAGATTTGATCCCAGCTGTGACCATAATGTGTTTTTATGTTTTAATTTTATTTGTCTGGCTTACTTGCACACTGTTTTATACTTTGAAGGTTTTCTATTTGCATATTTGTTCTATATGTTACATGTTCTTGTCCTGCTTTTGTTGTTGTGAGCTTCAGACAGTTTCCAGTCTGGTCTATTCTACTCTTTTCTATACAGGAAAGTTAGAGTTTCTGATTTAGTTGAACTGTCAACTTTATGACAATAGTCAAGAAAATATTTCATCTGTTGGCCCAGCAGATGACAATTACAGCTCTACAGTTCAGTCTGGCTCCCTGAAAGTATCTAATGTTTATTAATATGCACTGATCCATAAATCAATTAATTTTGCTTGGTGCATGGTGGGATCCTCCTGATGGGAGTGATGCCATGACAAACAAACAGGAGGACCTTGGTTCCCTGTAAAAATCCAAAGCAATTATTGGAGAGCAGTGAATCTTTGCAATCTAATAGTGCTCTCTGTGTTCTTTTCGAGCTTTTAAACTAATTCGTGATTGATCGCTAATTATCGGTGACGGGGCCCCTGGAGACAGCCGAGCCCCTCCTTCCTCTTCACAGCGTGAAAGCAGCTATAACTTTCAAACAGTCGACTCTGCGCCTTGTTCTGCCAGCTCAATAGTCTTCAGGACGTTTGAATAATCATCGTGGCCTTTTTCCCAATAAAGAAGGTGGAGCCTCCCAACAATGAAGCACTGGAAACCCAATATTACCTTGTGGACGACGCAATAGTCTGGCGCAGGTAAATGGCCTTAATGATCAAAAGTTATTTGACTGCATCATAATTTTCAGGAATATGTCCATACCAATCAGCTGTTGAACTTTAATCCTCAATATGAGATAACATCAGTTGTACTTTTTCATGTTATCGACTATGGTGTTGAGTCAAAAACGTCGGATTGATAACCCGCGTAATGACAGGAGTGTCTCTTAATAGCGCACCGATTGATGTTGGCTCTGTGGATGTGAATCACTCTTCGGCCCCGCCAACAAAAGCATTAACAAAGAGCATCATCGATGACAATGTATTTATTTTTTTTCAAGATCAATTGGGGTGCAGGTTTAGTCTTGGAAATCTATTCCCTCAATTTGCGCTGTGTTGCAGGATCCAGACTATAAAAGTGAAGCTGGTGTGGTGATGCTGCTCAGAGCTGCTGTGCTGGTTTCACAAGAGGAACTCTGAAGGCTTCAGGAACTCCTGCTACACTACATGGAAACGGCCCAAGTTGAGCAGGTAGGTCATGACCGCTCTGACGATTAATTCACTTAAACTGATAAGAGTAATAGTGTATTTGTGATTAGAAGATTATAGGCTAGAACAATTTGCAGGCAATGATAAGGAGCAGAGGATAAGGTAATTTATATTAGCTGGAAGCTAATATACAGTAAGCGCATGGCTTCTCAGGGCCAGTTTATATGAATATTACAACAGCAGTCTCGTTGATAATATCTACTCAAAGCTACTAGAGTTTATAAATGAGTCTATAAATCAATTAGTTGATCCAAAGAAAATGTATTTTTATAATCGATTAATCGTTTGAGTAATTTTTCAAGTAAAAATTTGCTGGTTAGGCTACATCTTCTCAAATGTGAGGATTTGCAGCGTTTCTTTGTCATATGTGATAGTGAATGAAATAAACAAGCAATTTGAAGTGTCTCTTTGGACTCTGGTAAATTGTGACTTTGCACTACATTTTAACATTTGATAGACCAAACGCTTGGTCAATTAATCGAGGAAATAAATCAGCAGATGAATCACTAATGGAAAGAATTGTTAGTTGTAAAAGCTATTACTATCAATATGCAGCTTTTTTTGCTGTTGATGCTAGAGAGGCTTTTCTGGAATACATTTTATGTATGTTGGAAGAAGACAACAGATGCTATTACTGGACCTTGTCATCACAGTGGTATTACACAGATAGTGTGGAAACTACATACAGTAGATATTTTCTTTTGTCACAGAAGGTAAAGTGCAGGTGTAACTAATAACATTAATAATGGCTGTGTTCCATTCAGGTGTGCTGCTTCCAGGGTCTTGCTATTTTACAGGTGGAAAATATGATTCACTTTGCTGATTCGAATCGTTTTGTTCACTTCACATCAGAGATTCGTATAACCGAGTATGTAATTTGCTCTTTTTTTTCTAAGATTGCATCACTGTTCAAATGCACTTAAGTATGTACAACAGTAAGTGAACCTATCAACATTCATATGACCGCAAAGTTTAGCGCTGATTCTGGGTCTTTAGTTCACTAGAAAGTTCAGTAGTTGTTATATTAACTCAACAAAACTAGGCCTGTACAAGAACAGTGTTTAAGGTTAACAGCTCAGCAGCCATCTATTTGCAACAGTTATCACATTATGTGGCTTTCGAGGGTCTTTCAGTAAGCTTTTAACCAGGTAGTGTCACACTATAAGCAAAAAGCTACAGATTCAGTGACAATGATGATTCAGTGTAGTCAGTTCAGTTTTAAGACTCAGCGTTAAAGATTTGTTTGTACATATAGTGAACACTTCTAATGCTGGCTCACTGGAATGGCTTACTGGGACACTAAATGGAATTGAGCCATCATAAATGTTATTACTGTCAAAACTAAACATTCCCTTTTTATGCAATACATATCTGGAGCAAACTGGAGATCAGCTACAGCTCTCACTTCTTGGGCTTAAAACTTTTCTGTTTGCCACTGCATTTTATTAAGTGGAACTGTAGACTATTTATTCATATCTTAGGTGCTATACAAGTACACTTGCCTTGCCTGTGCTTTTCCTGCTATGACAAGTCAAAAGCTCTGTCCCAATTCCATAGAACAAATTAATTGTCTACGGTATTTACTATATGCTATTTGTCACAGAATACTGGTTTCACAGTTAATGTAGAAATAATCAATGTACTTTACTGTTTTCTACTAAAAGGAAATGGTGCTATACATGCACGGGTGCACAGCAATCAAAGTGGGAGTGACACACTTCACAAAAAGAAAGCTAAATGTTTTTCCCAAGATTTAATTCTTTTTTGTTGTTATTGATTTTCAAGAGGTCTTCCTTGAGCCGTTTCACCAACATTTGCAATTATTTCATTTTTTTGCGGCCGTGAGCAGCTCCCCCATTTCCTTTGTGCTTTGCATCAAGGGAGAATAGTGTACATTAACTGCACACTCAAAAAATGAATAATCAAACACCATATACTTAAAACCTGCTTGGAATTACTATGTAGTATGGAGCTGGGACACAAAAGTGCCTCCTGTGAAAAACAAAAAGGTCTATTGCTACCACACACCGACACATAACCTACAAGTGATTCTCTCCATAGACTGACTGCAGTATGAGCTTAGTCCAAAGGGTGGTGCAAGTGCTCCACGTGTGGGTTTACTCCACATGTATAGGCTGTTAAAAACCACTGCATAGCACAAGATGGAAATCTTGAGCACCTTCCTGTCTCAATAGTTCTCAATGTCTGCAGTTTTTACCTTGTTTTAAAGCACCCAGCATGCTCTATCTCCAATAGTTTGACCAAAGTCATTGCTGTCTTTCAGTGTAGTCTCTCCTGTGCACTTCCTCTGTTGACAAGCCTATATCACATGTCTTGTTGCAACTATAAGAACATGTAAAGCGAAGACTGATCTCTGTGTTATGTGCAACTATAATGTGCTGTTGAGGTAAAAAAAAAAGAGAATGTATTCAGACAGTTGTTGCTAATGGTGCTTCAAGCATTTTGTCAATATGATAGCTTATAACCACATCCATTAACGCCTGGCCAAAATAGATCAATTCTTTTGCAAAATCAATTAATTGTTTTATCAATGGGTGAAAGTTTTTCCGAGAGATTATTTAAATTTCACATCGGCTCACAATTAGTCCAACTTGGACAATGTAATTGCTCTTTGTCCTTCCTCTACTCATTTTGCTCCCAGCCTGCTGAGGAGATGTTGTGTAAAGGCTGAAAATGATTATTTCTTGAAACTTTTTCTTATCATAGTTCCAAGCTCATTCATTTAATTAAAGGAACAGTCCACTAAATCCATTGATTGTTCAACTACATTTAATGGTATATTTTTTTCCAACGTGTGTGGTGATGGAGGTTTTAATGGATATCCTACTTCACCAAAAATGATCCTAAGGGCTTGAAGACATACTGTATGTATGTATTTGCTTTTTAATAGTTTGAAGTTAGCCTGTTACAACTTAAGGAGCCTCTTGGGAAACATGAAAGACATAAAAAACATTAAAACATTTTGTCCATTGCTACAGTAGCAACTGCTCGAAAATATAAAACAATGTGGTGAATGATGCTGGGCTAGTAGCGCTGTTATGATAATGGTAAAATATTTTAATTGATTTTGATTGCTTTATATTTTGTCCAGTAGAAATTAGATTGTAGTGAGCTAATTCTCAACATTGTATATGGAATTAATTTCTTATTTTGCACTCAAGATAGGATCAATACAAGGCAGTGTCATATCTGAACACAGGCACCACACTGCTTAGCAAGTTCAACATGTCTGTGTGTTCTTTAGCTACTTGTTATTGGTTTATTGACTGAGGGAACGAGAAAACAAACCATTGCCTTGCCACCATTATTGCTTTCCACCCCCCCTCACTATGCACTTAGTGTTGGCTCGCTGCAGTTCACCAATACACCTCACACATCTGTGTTTGCACAGGAGCAGGTGGATGGACACTGTTCCTCTATTGCCTGTAAACAGCTTGTCACTCCCTGCCCTCTTCAGATGGCGGGCTGGTGGTCATCGGGGGGGTTAAGGTTGATGAACGGTGCGTCATGTTTGTCTGACCCACTTCATTTCAGCCCAGACAGGCTGCGGGGGCTGCAAGTTGTGGCCGAGGGGGGCGGCCGAGCCGGAGTTAATGACAGGGCTTTGTTAGGCGCTGGGGCTCTCATCAGGATAGGCCCGAGACAGACAATAGCCGGGGTCACAGGTCCTCAGAGACCCAGGGTGAGAGGGCTAATGAGTCAGTATTGAGCTAAAAGGAGCAGGCCAGTGTGGTCCGCAGCTGCAGGCTCAGATGGTTCTGACATGACCAAGGCCAATTTGTCTGTTTTGTTCCTGACATGAGGCTGCACTATGTCTTATCAGCAAGCATTTGGCACATAACACAGTCAAGTGCTGACTTTTCAGGGGCTGTTTAGTCGCTCATAGTTCAACACTGTGTGAAGGAACTGGAGGTCTTCTTCTCTGAAGACCTTGTGCATGGTTGTCGTTTTGAGACGTTAGTGTGGCTGTTTTCTTGCATGCTTGTACGAATTTCAGGTATGAAGCTAATGTATCCATTTCGAACCCGACTACGAAGAAGAAGTTGCTTGTTTGAAGCACAGGGCCACACAGCATTTTGTTGAGATTTGGGAAGTCTTCACGTCAGCTCCTTTGCTAGCCTCTGCGACCGATTGTTACCCATAACACCCCAGATGTGACGTAGATCCACAGAGATACTGACATGGATCTTTTCAAAAGTATAAAGGTCTCAGTACGCTTAAAACTAAGTGCTTGTGGGAATGTCTAACAGTGTCTTGAAACCTGCTTTGTGATGTTGGAATCTCTCTTAAGTTCACTCTTTTCATTCTAAACACAACTATTTCCGTCATTTTTCGTGTAGCTAGGGTAACGAGAGGAGGTTATGATGGTAGGCTTTCTTCCCGCATCGTGTGCTGTTCGGAACAGTTTTAAACCTGTGTTTAACCTGTTCCTGTGTTAAACCACTTCGTTTCAAGCATGTTGAACCCTTAATTCCTGCATAGTACATTCTTGCACTCCCACAGTTAAATCAACACTGACAATATTTCTGTTCATGAAGCTCGACTTTGACTCCCTTCAAGCTTCACTGGCTCCTCTCTTCCTTTGTTTGACTTTGTAACTTTTAATTTTGATCTCTTTAAACTTTCGCCCCCTCTCCCCATCACTCCATCAACTGCCTTCGACCAGGACACATGCGGCTCTGGTTTATCCAGCCGTGGCATTGACCTCTCATCTTCATATTGATTCGCTGTTTCCCATGACCTCTGAACTCTCTGGGTCAAGCCTGCAGCCGTCTGGACCTCCCCCTCCTCCTCCACCTGGCCCCTATCTCCATCCTTCAGATGGTCCAGATGGATTACTCTCTGCTCAGGACGTCTACGGGATTACATTGTTGTCTCAACAGAGAGGATCCACAAAGCTCCAGGTCTGAGCAGCAGCTTTGGCACAGAATTATTCGAGATTTATTTGTGATTATGTTTAAAATGTTTCCATCAAGCCCTGAATCGGCAGGCTTTATGTTATTCCAAAGCATTTCTTTGAATTTGAATCGCCCCTTGTCACTTTAGATGGCGTTTATGAGACAGAGTAGCACAATACAGATGCCGGGGGAACTTTCTCTGTCTGTCTGTCTCTCTCTCTCTCTATCTGTCGCTCTCTGAACTCGCTGTCCTCATTTCATAGCCTGCTTTTGATACATAGTGTCCTGGTAGTTTGCTGGGGAGAATCTGGGTCAGCGTGGGGAGTCTGACATAGCACAGGCATGAAGCTGACTCGCTAAAGAAATACGTCACACATCGCTGTGCAAAGACTAGAGAAAACAATACTGCTCTGCTGCTTTGAAACAGCAAATTCCACATACTTAACATGCCTGTCGGGTGAATCTGCTTAAAGTTTTAGCAATATCACTATGTGTATTGGTGGGATCAGTAACAAGGCACAACAGAGCCCAGCCCAGGCAGACTTTAAATAGAATGCTACATAGGTCCCAATAATATTTTTATCTCGCTCAAGCAGAAGTGATGCAGGAAATTGTTCACATGAGCACATTTCATTATCAAAATTGACTGTGTTTGATTGCTTTGCCATTTTGAGCGACATGTCCATTAGTTTTGGATTAGGTATTACATCACTGAAGTCTAGACAGCCATCTGATGTGCACATGATTGAATTATATGGATTGGAAATATGCAGCAAGCCAACAATATTGGTGTTTTTAGATAGAGTAAGTTTATGATTTAAAATATGTTTCTCAGCAGAGAATTTTCTTCATATACTCAAGATTGTGTTGTATTTTTTTCTTGCCTTTCCTATACTCTGCTTTTCAGTCTGGTGGTTATAAAGTGGGAGATTGTTTTTTTGTGGGGCTTGTTCCGTCCTTGGAGTGGACTTTGGTCCGAGCAGCATTCCTGATCCCTGCTGAACTGAGCGCTATAGGGGAGGGAGGGGAGGCAAAGAAAACACTGTGAGGGAGGAGGGGGGAAGGCAAGAACAAGAGAGGAAGTGAGTGTTCATTACAAAGTGTGCCTCTCGGTTGTGGGCATGCCCAGTAGAGTTCGCCTTGCAGCCTGAGATCCAGCCTCTAAATTTGAACAGGAGGGAGACGAGGTGACTGAGCAGACTTTTGCTGCTCCTCTCTCTCTCTGACTCTCTCTGACTCTCTCTCTTTCTCTCTCTCTCTCTCTCTCTCTCTCTTTCTCTCTCTCTCTCTCCCTCTCGCTCTCTCTCTCTTGCAATGTTATTTTCCCCCTCCTCTCCCAGTAGTGAGTGTGTGGACAGATTTTTTGCTATGGAAGCGCAAGAGGAGGTGCAGACTTCAGCTAGTGCAAAATAGAACAAGGGGGAAGTAAAGAAAATAAGAAGAAGAAGAAGAGGAGAAAAAAAAGGCAAGAGAGAAAGACTTCACCCCCATCTCCCTCTTCCTCTCCCTCATTCCCTCCTCTGCCAATGACTTTTACCTCAGAAATAGCGGAGGGACTAACTTCAAAAGGCAGTCAGGAAGGAGCTGGAGTGTGAAATCTGAGAAGAGAAGCAAGATGAGAGGCTGACCAGCGCTGTGTTTGCTATGCTGTCCAGGTCAGTGCCCAGGAAAGACCAAACATCTACTCACTCTTTTCCTTTACCTGCTTTCTTCTGCTTCCAAACTCCTGTCTATAGTGTACATTGTGCATACAGTGCTTCTACATCTGCTCGTACTCTGAATTTAAAAAATAGTGGGTGTACTGGTGAGTGATTGTGTAACAGGACTGACTGACAGACTGAATGACAGACTGTCAGCACAGGCAGTCAGCACCATCCGACCGGTGTCACCCACAGCGGAGTGAAAGTACTGAAACTCCAGCTGCTCCCTTCAGCACTGCATATGGGAACTGTTGAGTTGATCAGCTCTGATGTTCACATGCGTGCACGTGCTGAGGGAGGACAAACTCACCGAATGCGGCCACGTGGTTACAATAAGGGAGAAATCACGGAGACATACCATAGGCTGGGTGCTCACTCTCACTCACGTGGGGGTTCATTTTAAAGTTTTGTGAAGGGAGTTTTGAATGCATTTGCGACAGAACTTCTTTCTAGTGTCTGTACATGCTCACAAATAGGCTGCAGATTGAATGAGGTGCTTATTGAAATGATGACAGCTGAAAAAAAAGGGGGTTTCAGTTGGCAGGTCAGGTGTGGTTGCTCAGTTTGTTTTTTACCTCCAAATTTTCGTTTTTAATTCTAACAGTGAGGATGTCCCCTCATTTCGTTTCATACATGCGTTTTCTCTGAAACATTCGTATATTTTCAAAATCATGCTGTTAACAATGTTTCAGTATTAAATGTATTGCCTTCAATTGATGGCGCCTTACCTTAAATCCCCTAAATCCAATAATATCATTGAATTTTATCAGGATGGATTTACAGTTCTCCAGTAATAACATAAAGTCAGTGTGGTTTTTACAGCAGAGATTAGTTTGTGAGTCTAAGTCAACAAAGACAGAGAAATTATTATCGAGGACTATTTATTTCATATTAGAGCTGTCGGACAGCTCACCTGTCTAGGGCCGAGGCACCCCTGAGGGCCTGTCCCATTAGCTATCCCAGCATGCCTTGCCACTGACAATGAAGTGTCAGTAGTGGCTTCCCAGGAGACTTGTTGTTGACAGGTTTATTATTCCTATGTCGTGGAAGTGGGGCACACCGCAGATACTATGGCACAATAGGGGAGAGACTGGCTTTATTATTTACAGGTTATTATTATTATTATTACTATTATTGTTACTAGTAACCTTATTTTTTATGGCTTTACTGTTTTGTATTATTTCGTTTCACTGCAGCAATCTGGGCAAAATTCTGAACTAGGGCTGCAACTAATGTATATTTTCATTATTGATAAATCTGCTGATTATTTTCTCAATTAATAAATTCATTGTTTTGTGTTTAAAATGTCCTATTAAATTTCCCAGAGCCCAATACATAGGTGACATAATCACATTGCTTCTTTTATTCGGACAACAATTCAAAACCCGTATCTTTGTCATATAAAAGACAAAGAAAAGCATCCAATCATCACATCTGAGATGCTGGACCTGATGAATATTTGGCATTTTGCTTGAAAAATGGCGATTAATCGATAGCCATAATTCAGCTTATTTTACCGATTGCTCACACGTTCATACTTTAATTTACAAAATATGCTTTGACCACTAAATATTCTCAAAATGTATGTTTGCTAACTAGTAATGTGTAAATCGTTTTACGTCATTTCTACGTCAGTTATTGTCGAATTTGTGGAGAAAGAAATGATTCATGTTTTGTCAGTATTACATTCCCACCTCCTCCCTCTCAGTGATAAGCAGTACTTTAAAATGTTTATAGTAGTAGTGGCTGTTGTCGTCATCTTGGGCATACCAGACATGCTGTACCTGACCCTCTCTGCTCATTCCTCAGGCTTGTAATGCTTACAGTGGGTGTTTCCTTCAATATCCCAGTTTTCGTACGCACTTGTGCTCACAAAACTATGTAGTAAACATTTTAAGGATGGATTAGACTAGTTTTTTACTTCCAGTGTTGCCACTTTCATTAAAGACCCTCTAGCACTACTCTTAAGGTGTCCCTGAAGAGAAAGGCTTTGTTTGTTATATGATTTAGCTGCGATTAGGGCTACACTTTTTAGTAAAATGTCCTTTTTAATAAGGTTTTCTGGATTGTGAAAATTTGAGCTGTATTTTAGGAAGGGCAGATTGTGACAGATTGTTTTTGTCGAGCTTGGGACAGAAGACAAAAGTCCCTTGCTGGCAATTTAATGTAATTTGTAAGAAGTTGACTTGGTTCTTGGAAACTGTATTTTTTGGTGTCTTATAAGTGTGTGTGGGCTGGGCACTTGTATTCGCACGACACAATAAATAACATGACTAACTACTAGAATGCGAATTGAACATTTTTCATCTACTTACGCACATACTTTATAAAAAATGTACTAAAGAAAATATTAAAATGTGATTCAAGCAAGAAAGTTCATTTTTGACCTTGGAAACAGTAGACTGACAAAAAATCAGAACCCAAGGAGTTCAAGCTGCTGAACAAAGCGATTTTTTTTTTTGGTCAAAATGTGATTTTTTTTTTTTATTCAGACTTTTGTTGAATTCTTCTATGTAGTTTCTGACTAACTAAAGCAAACATCAGAGCTAAAACTCTGTCATAAAGAATTGTGGAATTTTTCACTTTGCTGATGATGTCTTCTGTGGCTCTGAAGGAGCTTTCTAAAAAATATCTAGGCTACAAACGGGGGGCGTGAAGTTTGAAAGACGAGGGCATAAGATTTAATGAAAGATGCTGTTGATCCAGTGTTTTTGAAGCTTGACTCTAGGGACTAAAAACCAGAATATCTGATCCTGTCTCTCCTTAGTACCCCAACTTTATGGCGGGGTTTGCCTTGTTTTAATTAAAGGGTCTGTTCTGTCAGCTATTGTCAGGGTCCACTATTGTGAGGTCTCCACGTTTTTTCACTAATTACCTTTTCAACTCAACTGCATTCATTTGCATCATTCAGGACATTTTTTTTCTTATTCTGACACATACATTTCAGAGTAAATACATGCAAATGTAATGAATCAGTCCTTGTGGTGTTGTCAGAAGCATCGGTCTTGTCATTTCTCAGCAGCAGTATTGTTGCTATATATGGGGGCAACTCAGAAAGCTGTTGGAGCTGCTTATATCAGAACCATCAGGAGTTCATTTATGTAATCGTCAGGATGACCCCCTTCTTCCTGGGAGACTGGGTTCCCATGCGTTCCCCCCTGGGTCCCACCCCTGATGGCCCATCTGAGGCTCCATGATCCATCACACAGCAGGCGGCCATGTTTCCTGAAAGGGCCGTGAACTTGTTACCTCCCTCAGCCCGCCTGCCTGAATGTCAAACCCATTTTTCTTTTCTTGTGTCCCCTTTCTCTGGTCTTCCCCTTTCCAGGATTGCTGGTGTATTGAAATAATTGGGCTGCATTCAGTGCGACCAGGTTGCCAGTGCAGCTTTTGAATAGAGATATCAAGTCTGGTGCCACGATTTCACTCTGACCTCCCTTTCAGAGCTCCTTCCTCCGCCTCTGCCCGCCTCCCTCCAAGGTCATGATGGGTCATCATCATGACTCCAGCCTCTCGGTACAATGACATGACATCCATGGTACATTATCTACAGTGGGTCAGCTGGCCTGGAGATCTGTCTATAGGCTATTCTTCCCTGCTCTGTTGTCTCGGTGATCTCTGGATCCAGCCTGCTCAACATGGCACACATTCAAAATGGCAGCCTCAAGGGGCTTTTATTCCTCCAGCAGAATTCAATCACTTTTCTCTCTCCTCTTTCTGCCTCTCTGCTGAGTTATTCAGAGTTTAATGAGGGAGGGAAGATAAAGGGAAGCTTATGGTTTGCCGGATGATGGAGAGGCTGCCTTATTGTTTCTGTTGGAGGAACCACACAGCGAGCCTTCATGTGAAATGAGTTTTTTTTTAACCAGAGGGGTAGGTGATTGAGATGTCTGAGAAAGAGCCAGGGAGTCTGGAGGGGTCATTAAAGTGTCAGAGGGGCTGCAGCTCTTCACATATTCATCTGCATCTTAGAGACAGTCCAGGTTGCGGGGGGGGTTAAGTTAGAAGAAGATTTTTCTTCTGCTGCGAGGTGTTGTGATTATCAAACATTAATGCACTGAATTCACCATATAGGCATCAAATAGATATGTGCCTCTGCACCTCCAGTGCCGTGCATTATTTTAATGACTGCACAGGATTATCCCCTTACATAAGCGAGAGTGGGCGGTTTGGAGACGGCTCCTGGCAGTGTGGGAGGGCATCAGACCGGACGCGCCGAGCCAACGCTGGATGACGGGGCTGTTGTTGTGAGGTTCAGGTTGGGTCAGAGTCCATACTATGTATCAGCTGTCAGAGAGTGTGTTTGGTTTACCGGCTGCACAGGCGTCAGCAGCGACACAAGGTTCTTCTGTCTGACATCAGGAACGACACTTAGGGTGGAGAGGTGGAAGAGTTCAGCTGGTTTACACACTCTGTCTCTCTCTCTCTCTCTGTGTCACACACACACACACACAAAACAACACTGTCACTGAGGTCAGAGCTAGTCTATCTCTCTGGAGCTGTTTGTTACTTTTCCCCCAAGCAATTGCACCAGCCAGCTGCTGTGGACGCGCAGTTCCTAGAAAAAAAAGACATGTTCGCAGTATACAAGAACAGTTAAGGGATTTTGTGAAGATATTTTTTTTCGGGACATTATTATAATCACACCTCACTACATCACTCTCCAGGACGTGTTTTTGTGCAGCAGTCGAGATTATAGGAAATCTAGCAGAAAATAGGAATTAAAAAAAAAAACAAAGAAAAATACAAAGAGGCCTGAGAATTGCTATATGCAGGGCTGGCCTAAGTCTTTTTATGGGCCCAGGGCAGAACTGGACACCCTTAAGCCCCCCCAGCCAGCCCTGCATCCTAGCATCATATACTTGTCTAACTACACTGATAGGCCTAATCATACTGTTTGACTCATAAATTGTGCATTGTATAGTCACAACACAGTCACTTAGATGGTGCTATGAATGGCTGCTGCAGAATGTTTGTTAATTTAAGTAATACTGACAGATGTGATGGTGTACGGAAAAGTAACACAAGGCATTTAAACAAGGTAAACACTAATAAGTAAGTTATAAAGTTTTAAAATGAAAGTTTCTATGCGCAGAACAACAACATTTAAAATCAATGATATATATATAATTATAAATAATATCTGATCATTACAGTTTTCTTCTTATTTACTGCAAGTGTGCAGTACAAATATAAAGTGCAAACATTAAAATAGTACAAAAAATACAACATGATATATACTTAGTAGTACCAATAATAACAGTGAAGTAATACATATATTATATACATACAGTAATACATCTGATGGCTGTGCATAACCGAGAGCTTTAAAGCGAGACTATATACCTTTTGAAATAAAAAAATAACTCATAGGTTTTGTTGCTACAGCCTTACTTGGCTTGTATGACCAGTAGCTTACCACTCACCTGTAACTGCCACTTGTGGCCACAGTGGTCCCTGTTAGAGTCGCTTTAAAGGCACTGAAACCAATTTTTTTTCAGTTAGCTTCTTATTGTGAAAAATGGGCTCCTTCATGAATGCAAACACTTTCTGCCAAAGTTAGAAAGGTTTGGTTCTTTCACATTAGAGATTTCTGTATTCTTGTTTGTCCGTGCTGTTCTCACTGGTTTGAAGTAGGAGGAGCTATGCTAGAAAACGATGATGTCATATACTTGCACCAATCAGAATTTAGCAATGTGTGATTTAAATTGTGATGTGGGTTGTTTGCTGATGCTACTAGGCGACTGTCAATTAAATCTGATCAAACTTTTGACCGTTTAACTCTAAATAAATAATGATATTAATAATAATAAATAAGATGTTTATTCCAGACTTAAACTTTAGTCATGAATTTTGTATTGTTACAGAGAAACAATAAACAGGGCTTTAATACTGAAACATGATAAATGTGCTGCTACATGTAGCATCTTAAACATCAATATATTCATGTTGAATTTATGGAGCCAAGTGTCAAGGGAGAAGCTAAATCGTTCTCTCAGATTAGCTGTTTGTGCCCTGAAAAAACAGATCATGGCCTCACAGTACTGTACTCTATGCTGCACTTAATTTGTTCTCTGAATGTAGTTTACGAACCCTCAAATGTCTCTGCGAGTGTATAATTTGCACCATCACATTACTTTGCTTTGCCACTGTCCCATGTACAATATTAAGTCCATGTTCTTATTGTGCATTTGTCGCAATGAAGTGCTACTGGAGCTGAGTTATGAACTGTCATAAAAAGCTATTAAGATGAAATAATCCTATAAAATACTTTTAAGAGAAGCTTTGTGTTTAACAGCCAAAACCTGAAGTACATCTACGTATCTCTCAGTCCAAGATCAAAATGAATATTATAGCCAAATAGTAGCAACTGTGTGGAGGGGGAAATTGGAATAAAACTTCAAGCTTTTAAATGAAGGGAATGGATGGAAATTCGATGGCACAATTTAGTCCTTTGAGAGCAGAAATAGTTTATTCAAAGGACGTAATCAAGTAATTGAGGGTACAAATGACTAAACTGATGAAACACAGTCAGTATGTTGAGTGTATAAATTAGTCATTTGAAAACAACATTTGCTAATTCAAGTAATTTGACTAGTGATTTCAAAAACTTTCCCTCCTGACCAATTGTTGCTCTGAGCAAATGAGTTGTGATACCTTTATGATACCACCCTTCTCAGGGATCACCTGGCAATCCAAGAGTGTGTCCAATAGTTTCCCCTTTTTTTCTAGGTGGCACTCCAGTCTTTGTTCAGTTATGTTTTTTTTTGTTTTTTTTTTTACTGCTCATACAAAATACTCTTGCTCTTGTTGGGTTTCTTGTAAACAAAGCCGAAATGTAGAACACGTCCCTTCCTGTGCACCAGAGGATTTTATGCCAGGAAAGGCCTTTGAGCAGCAAATGTAAATAACGTTCATGAACTGGCTACAGGTTGACTCAGTGATATAGAGGAGAAAAAAAACAGCTATATGAAGATGTCAGAGATTGCTTCTTTAAAGCTTTTATTTGAAAGATGATTATTGTCAAAGTGACCACCGTGACTCTCCCTCCTCTAGACTCAAGCCTCTAAGCAGAATATAACGTCTGAATGTGCTCCCACCTCACACTGAAGCTGCGTGGTGTACGTGAGTGTGAGTGAGTGTGTTTTTGAGTGGGTGGTGGTGGTGGGTGTGCGTATCACTGGCTCCTGCCCTCTCTCGTTTTAACTCCCGTCCTCTCTTCATCTCTGTCTGTCTCTCTCTCCAACCTCCCTCCCTCCACCTTCTTTTCATACCACCCCTCCGTTCTCCCTCGGCGGGGGTGAGAGTCGCAGGTTGACAGCCTCGCAGGTTCCCTCATTACGGCGTGTCTGAGCCAGCAGAGATTTATAGAGATGATAAAAGCAGTCTGGAGGGCAATAATGACCATGGGCTCTGATGCAGGAGGAAGAGAGAGGGGAGAGGCAGGGCTCTGTCTGGCCGCTCGCTCTGCCTCTGATCGCTCACTGTGCTGCCTAAATGACTTTGCCTCATGAGAAATGAAACAGCAGAAAAAGTTACCTTCAATGTCGACCACTGAATATATTCATATCTATATATTCACACATCTTTTTATACCTTTTATTCCAAATCTTCCTGTTTTCTAGCATCCTATGTGACCTCCAAGCAGTCGACAACATGAGGCAAATCACTAAATCTTATTCATTTTTCCCTATCTTTATAACTTCACAGACTCGATTCTGCTTACTTTTAAATTATGCATTTATTTCAGATATATGTAAGCCTATAAAAGCAAGAAATATGAATGAATGTAGGTTTAGATTTCACACAAATTTATAGTTATTTACATGAAAATAAATGCCATCTTTTTCCAATATATATATGGACTCAAATTAAAGCTAATTTGTTTCAAATTAAAGCTGACCAAAACATAAAGCTGACCTTAACCCCAAAAACCTATTGTCTAATCTTAACTAGATGTGGCAACAATTTCGTATTTCACAAAAACAGAAATTTCTGGGATAGTTACGAAAAAGGTTCTTTTTTTTTTTTTTTACAGCACATGATGTGAAAATTTGTGGTTATGTGTGAGCCGAAGTGAAAATATTTTGCCTCAACAGTCTGATACTGCTCACTTTGTACGGATGGATTTATGTTAAAAACATTAATTTCAGCCTTCAAAGGAGGAGTGGAAGGGGGATTTTGTAAAACTTAAAGTGGTTTTACCCTAACTAAATCCCTTGACAACCATCTGTATGAAACCCAGCAGACATTTTGATTATTCAGCCGAATGTGTTTTTGCATGGTGAAAGAAATTTAAAGTATCTGTGCAGGGGAGAAATAGAAGCAGTTGATGGTCCTGTTTTGTAGATCAGAGATAATAAGAATGGTATATGTTCACAGTGTAGGTGGTGCCGTCTCCATCAGTGTTGTCCCTTATCTTTTATCTCAGTCATAGATCAAGTGTCCCTCTCTAGCTGCCACACTTCACCTCACACTGAAGGACAGACAAGCAGCACAGGTTATTTCTATAATGGTTTTAACATGTGGCCTTTTATTAATAATCAGTGAATATATACTGTATGTATTGTGTAACTAATCAGTCAATATTGTTTTTTATTTGTCATTATTATTTTTGTTTGTTTGTTTGATTGATTCTTTTGGTGGTCAAATTTAACATTACTTAATATCTGCCCCGAATTGATGTGACATTTTTTCTAGTTTTAATTAAAAAAAATACTGGCCTTGCCCTTTAAAAACCCATAATTCATGGTCAACAACAAACAGTTTATTTTACTTCAGTTTATCTCTAAATGTACAGTCTATTTATATCTTTATTACCTTGATCTATTTCTAATTTTGCACTTACTGTAACTGTAAGCCCCACTTACGCTGCCCCCGTCAAGCCCCCATCAAGCCCTGTGAAAAGAAATAGAAATTCCATAAATATTGGCAGCTGAATAATATTTTGGCTCAATGGCTGTTTAATGTAGCTTTAAAGCTCCTAAAAATGTGGCTTCAAATCTTAAGTATTTCTCTGTAATATTAAATATCCACTTAATAAGCAAACGTCAGAGTAAAAAAACATCTTCTGTGTGGGTGTGGTTTGATCAGATTTGTTTGACTGTGACCAAACCCAACAGCTGTCATCATATTCTGATTCAAATGTTGCTAAATCCTGATTGTTGCACGGAAGTATGACATCTCCATTTTCCAACTGAGCCCCGCCCACTTAAAACCAGTTGGAAGAGCACAGCGGGGTGGGGGTGGGGGGGGAGTACAGAAATCAGTCACGTGAAATAACCAAAACTGTTCAATATTAGGTCATGATTGGCCCTTTTTAGGCCTATTATCAAACCAATGTATAACTGATGCAGTGCAGAGCAGAAACATACTTCACCTGGCCAAAATGACAAATCCTGCCCTTTGCTCTTGTATAATTTAGAATTTATACAATTCTGAATTGTGGGCATTCTTGCTGTGGCTTCATATTTTTTGTTTATTTGTGCTTCATGCCAGTGGGAGCACATGAGGCTGAAGAGAGAATCGTAACCTTGGGAAAGCACGACAAGTTCTGACAAATACTGACAGCTATAGTGAAAGACAAAGAAGCACTGAGGTAATATGAGGAGTCAGAGGTAATTTAACCAGATACAAAGGCACTGATCCTTGGATTGAGCTGTTGGAGTTTTTGCCTGTAGTTTCCCTTTGATTGGGTCTAGAACTGTTGATGTTATGAGCTTATAGCCAAGGATGCTCGGCCTAAAGGTAAGTGAGACTTCCCTGTAAGGTCACAAGTTTGATTTTTAAAGCTTTAAAACACTGAACAGCTATAGTATCTTCTCCAGATGACCTTTGGGTAACATCTGTACATGTATGTCTGTCTCAGAGAGACAAATTGCTACTCTCAGTGAGAGGGAAAGGTAAACCAAGTGCTCTAAAAATGAGCCATTTTGCCTGGACTCACTCCCTCCTCTGTCTCTCTCTTTGCTCCCAGTTCCATTTTCTGGTCCATTCATATGGTAATGGGGGTCAGGAGATGAGGGGGTTCTCACGTTCAATGTGAAACTTGGCCTTTTGTGTAGCCATGGCTCAAGCTGCCGTGACAGAGGCCAGAGGTGAAATTGAATTCAGCTGAAATTCCCAAGTGAGTCTGGCCTTGGGCTAGGCTGTGCTAGACTGGACTGGCCTTGGTGCAGGGTGCAGGGCACAGCTCTCTGTTTGGCCAGAGTTCCTGTGTGTTAGAGGATGTTGGTTTGGTAAAGCTGAGGCTGAGCCAGGGCTGGAGAGAACTATGTCATCTCTTGCTTGTCATTAAGGTTTGATTGGCATGTTTAAGAATACCACCAAGATTTTTGGACCTGAAGCTACCAGTACTTGAGTGCTCAAATCATTTTCCAATGATTTAATGTTTATGCCAGAATAATCTTCATCAAAAGGAAACTAAAGCAGTCAATTGAAAACAACCTTACTGCCAGACAAGAACATTGATATTGGACAATTTTGCAAAACCCTAGATTACTTTCAATAATAACATTTTAAAATTCTTTAATTCTACAATATCTGGACATGGCAACTATGTCATGGTTAAGGATAAGGTTAGGGAAAGATTGTGGTTATGGCAAATACATTTTGGTTAAGGTTAGACAACAAAAAAACTTGGCTATGTTTAGTGAAGGATAGGGATGCCACAGTGAGGACATTATCCCACTAGTTAATTAACTTGTGACAACACCGGTGTTACAGATTACACCATACATTTTACAAGAAAAGATATTCGTCGATGATGCTCAATAACTGTAGAGCGCTTACTTTGATCTTTAACGTTAAATCCTCCGCCATTGTCTTGTCGGTCAACTCTCCTCGCTCACGTCATGTGATAAGTGAAATCTGACTCCTGCTACTCTGTGCTGCGACTCGGCTGCCGCTGCTGTACGGAGCAGACACTTTCACTTTATTATTGTAGCATCCGTCGTCCGTGATAACACACTTTTTTTTTTACAAATTTGAGTTTTTTTATTTGATGAACATGGGCGCTAATACGCGAAAATGAACTAAATGGGTTTTATTTCTATAACAAAAAAGCAAAACGATGGTGGGGGCGGTGGGCAAGTTGTGTAATCGTCCTTCAGTTGTTGATTTATTTCAGGCTGGACCAAAGTGGTGGACAGACCAACCAACATTTCAGTCCCTAAAGCCATGGCACTGGCACGGCCAAAAAAAGAGCTAACACTAATTACAAGTCTGTGTCAGGACGTGAATGCTTGCATGAAAGTGGGACTCAGTACGTGCCTGTCCACCACACCGACCTCAGCGCCCTTATTTTCCGCCTGCTGACATACTGTAAACTTAACACTGCTTTGTGCATTGGCACTAGATGTAAATTGTGAAATCTGGAATTGCCCAATATGAACTTAAATCCCTGGTATACTGCGCTGATTTAAAAGCAGAATAATGAAACTCTCATAGGTGTGTTAGCAGCGCCTTAAGGCAGGGTGAAAAAGTCCTTGTCTCTATTGACAAACCAATATATTGTGAGATTTGGGCTGACCCAGGACTTTGACACTACCTTGGGGTTTTCTGAGTAACATTTAAAAGGAACAGACCTTCGAAAACTTAAAAAAAAAACGTGTTTGTCCTCTTCTCTGGAGTGCTACCTAGTATTTATTTGGGGAATTAATTTTTTTAATTTTTTTGCCTCAGTACAATAGCATTTGGTTTGTGATGCTTGCAGTGACAAAAGCACATTCAAATAACTAAACAGCCAGTTAAAAATATGAAAACATGTTTACTGATGATAACCTTCAGACCTTGTTGTGAACACTTTACTATTTTCTACCAAAGTGTACCTGTGAACTGCACTCAGACAGTGTTTACAGCAAGGTGTACTTTGAGAACTTTCACTCGTGCCTGAAAAAGACAAATTACATGTGAAATCTCAACCCAACAATTGTGCAGGAGTAATCAGATACTGAAGGTTGCAGTTAGATAACTCAGAGGTAATTTTGGGAATGACCTTGTTAATGTAGCGGTGAATTTTTATGAATAGACTCCATTCTGTGTGTGTAACCTTGAGAGCATTTTCTCTTCAGAGATGTGAATTCTTCCTTTGCCATCCTCCCTCAAAAACACATATTTGTGTCCTTGGGGCCTCCTACAAGCATGAGTCAGAGCTGGATTTGTCACATTTATAAAAGATGTTAGCAACACAAACATTCGCTCAATAAAACACCTTGTGTTTCTGACATCTAGAGTGGTAAAGGAACAAGGATTTTTATGGAATGTAAATGCAGCTGCACAGGAAATTGAAGTGTCCAATGATAACAACATTTCACTACTTTGTTATTAGCAGCAAAAGTTTCAAGCACTGACTGAGGTGTACACATTTCATAAGCCGTCACTGTACTTAACTCTGCCACATTTTCCTGTTCAGTGTCCTGTTTCAGGAAAGACAAAGAAATGAGAGGTGCAACTTTCAAACCGATTTCAACATCCACCCACAGCGGTAATTCTGGGAAATAGGAGACGGCTATTTCCAGCTAAACTAATGTTGTTGAAGGCCCCAGAGAGAGCAGCAACATGCCCTCAGACTGATAAAAAAAGACACAAGACCAAATTGGAATTGTTCATAGGCGCCTGCATCATAATTCAATCATATTTGTTTATTTCTTAGTAAAGGGAGTTATGGTCTGGGTAGAATCCATCAAACCTCTCAAAGCATTCCTCAGAGATACACACACACACGTTATATATTAGGTGTCAGAGAGGGAGTGTAAAAATCCTATTTACAGTAGGAGCCTGTGGTTTCTATAGGAGGAGCCTGAGCTACCTGCCGTTCTAACGTATTTACGTACAGTGCAGGGGGAGTATGGTAGCAATTACAGGGCAGTCACATATGGCTCCTGGCGGAAAGAAAAGTAAACCAGCAGTATTGTTAAATATGATTAAACTACCCTGAATCCCAAAGGTGGTGTAGGCAGAGAGCTGTGCAGGCTGGGGAGGCCCAAAGCTAGATCCTCATGGGTACTGCAGAGGTCTGAACTGCTACCTTGCCACCTGGTTTGATCGATATGGAGCTTTTTTGGATATTTAATACTGATATGTTTATGAGAAGATTTTTTAAAAAATGTATCCTTATAATGATTATCAGTGCAACAAGCTGTAAGCACAACATTTGCTAAACCTGTTACAGTGACCATGTTAGCAAACAATGGCTTATCTACACATCTTGCAGACAGAGAGCAACATTAGCATTTTTATGTTGTGCTGGCCACCTAATGAATGTAAGTCCAATATTCACTAGCCTTTTAGTTCTGTTTTTGCTATCCACCAAAGGATGGATAGCAGATGTGTGTCTTTAGTTGCTAAATGCTCCGCCAGCTAGCTGCTAACTTTGTCTGTCTGCTGTTTGGTGCTGGGCAGGTAGTGTACAATGGGGTTTTAAGGCTTTTTCCACTGAAAACAGCTGCCTGCTGCAGCTGAAAATGACGCATATGAAATCAGTGATAGTGAACCTAAACAGTAAAGTTGCAGGACGTAAAAGAAAAACAATGAACTAAACGTACTAAAAAGCTCCTAGAGCTAAGGGGAAACTTTGGAAAATTGGCTGATAATTCTTGACACCTCTCATATTACACATATTTTCTATACTGATAAATGCCTCTTTATGCCTCTCTTTCACCAAACTGATACTGATACAGCCTATTGAAAGCTTTATAGTTTGCAGTTCTGAACACTGAGTTTTGTAGCTCTTGCCTCAAAAGAAAACAAACTCAAATACACAAACGAAGGGATTTGTTTTGTATTTCCGATCAGTTTGAATTGAAGTAGAAGAAGAACTAGCTAGTTAGCATGAGCAGTGGTAGCCACCGTGTCCAACCCTACCCTAACCCTAATCATCTGAGGTGAGGTGACTGTCCTGTATCTGATGTTTAGTAAAAGGTTTCGTGCTGAGTGAAACTTTACTGATAGATGTGACAGCCCCTAAGCAGCAGCGTGACACGGGACTGATGGAGAGGGATTTATTTTTCTTTCTGTTTCTCCTTGAATGCTGGCGTGGGGCCAAGCACAGCACACCACAGATAATATTTATTTATTTTGTCACGAGGCATGTGAGAGGTGCATGCGACCTGGAATGAATGTTCTTTCTCCTCTGCCACTGCTCCACCCTCCATCCCCCAGTCCGTCAGTCAGCAGGACAGCTCAGGAAAGCTGCTTTTGATTTGTGAATTATAGGATTTTGCAGTTTGATACTGAGAGCTTTGGACTACACATTATTAAAGCTTATATTTTGTGCCAATCATCAATATATTTTTAGTTTTTTAAACAAAATAGGGAAATCTGTTTTCCAAGAATCTTGGCATTTAGCATATGTCACACACAAATCCTCCACAGAAACAGTAACATTTTTACTAACACTATTTCTCAGTGTTATTTTTGGCTCTTTATTTTGACATAGTTTTAGTCTTAATCATTTGACAAAAGCATACATAAGTTTTAGTCACATTTGTCCTTTGATTGTTGTAACTTTTAGTTAGTTTTAATTAACAAAAAGATATTATAGGCTAGTCATCATCAGTCTTCATCAGTGAAAGTTTAGTCTGATTCTTTGTCGTGTCAGGTGTTGCTCCTGTCTATCTTGAGGTTTACTTTGTATTTCATGTTGAAACAAGCAGCAAAAATGTCAGATAACATTAATACAGTAATATTCCCTTAGCTAACATCACGAAATTAGATGGTTGACAGCCGATATTAATCCTACACTCTTTGCTACAGAAAGACTATAAACACTAAAGATAGCAAACTGAAAGTAAAGTTACATCCACAGTCATAGCCCTGGATAATGCTAACGTTAGCTTAACTTTTTGTATGTAATATGGTTGTGCCAGCTGCCTGTTTGGTGGTTTGTCATAGCTGTTTTGTTGCAGCTTCTTGTCTAATCTCCAGGGGTATTGTAAATGAATTTAGCCCATAAATCTGTTACCTTGTTTCTTCCAAATATTGGTTACGTTAGCTAAGATTACTGGCAGAGACAGTACAACGTTACTAAAAAGCAAGATGCTGCTTATTAGCGCAACAGGCCAAACTCCTGAGAAATAGATATTTTGCAGCGGAGATACAGTATTTTGATACTGTTGCCAATCAGGATTATACAGTGTGTTACTTCATAGATGCATGCAGGTCGTTGAATGTGTACGCAACTTGGTTCATATGTCCATTTGTCTGTCTGCCAAAAATTGCAATACATTTCATCATATTTTTTGTTTTCAAAGGTTACCTTTATTTAGTTTTAGTTATCTTTTTGACATTACAAAATGTTTTCAATTACTCGTTTTTTATCATAGTTTTCATGGATGAAATTACACTGCTACTTCTGATAGTAAACTTGTTCATGCATAGATGCGCATAGAAAATGTGACAGAATTCAGGTTAACTGACAATCAGTCAAGTATTGATCAATTAGATGTATACAGTATATTAAATATCATATCAGAGGTGGATGACACTGACTGAATCAGATGTGAATTTAAAAAAAATGTTGGTTTAAACCTTAAGTTTCAGCAATACAAAATCAAGTCTAACTCTGTTCCAAAGATGGAAGTGTCAGGTTGATTTCATATTAAACACGAGTCTGGATGCATTTTTCGTGCCTCTCTGTGTGCTATTTTGCCTCGTGTTCATCATACTTCCTTCCTGTAGTTGTTTGAGTGTTTCGTGTGTAAGCCTGCCTAGCTGGACAGATGATTGACAGCTGGTAATGAATTGTGGAGAAATGTGATAGACCAGCACAGCAAGAGGAAGTGCAATAAGGTAAGATAGGCGAATGAGAGTGCAGTAAATTAAAGCAGAGCTAGAGAAGGGGGATAAGAAGACTATCCCCAAGACTACTTTATTTCAAGGTGTAAAAATAACTGCTTCTCACCACAAACTATCGCCCTGTGTGACAGGTAATTATTTTGGCGGCCAGCAGACCTCTCTAAAGCCTCCCTGCCAACCCGATAGCTGCACCTCTCTCAGGGGGCCATCTGTGCTCAGCTACCCCAGATAAGTGAGAGGAATGTGGGGCAGCCATGCTGTGATGTGAGGGGCTTGCCTGGAGCTTAGATCCTGGAGGCTGGGGCTCCACCCGGACTTTGTACATAATGGCAGAATGGAGGGAGAAGGGTTTAGGAGGGCGTGGCAGACAGAAGGAGGTTTTTAGAGAGGTTGGATGCAGGTGGTGGGTGAGTGTGTGTGTGTGTGTGTGTGTGTGTGTGTGTGTGTGTGTTGGGGAGATAGCAAGTGGACAGACAATTTCTACCTTTTGTCTTATCAGAGGGATCGCTAACAAGTAAGGAAAATGACTTTTGTTAGGGGTATGATTTTACGAGGTATAGCTCCAAAGTTAATGATTTTGTCATGTTTAGGAAATAATTTTAGATTTCACTTTTATATAAAAATCAGACATGCCATAATCCTCCATTTTTCTGTGTGGTAGTGTGAATTAAGTTGAATTTGCCAGTTTATGCACACAAGTTTATGACATTCGTACATAAGAAGAAGTGTTGTATTTAGCATGTAAACCAATCACCACTGATTTACAGTAAGTGACCCTTTACTGTAAATGCTTTGATCATAGAGATAATTTACAGCAAATTTGATGAAGAAGAAGAGACTTTTGCAAGCTACATGAGCTGCACTAGTTTGTTAAAAATGGCAGGAAATTGTTCCAATGCAGAAACCTCCATATATGTTGGATGATCTGGACATAATGGCTCAGCAGAGAGAGGAAGCACATCTGTAAATATAACAGTTAACTTGGTGGTCTATTGTAATTAAGACACATACCTTGTATCCTCCTTTTCTTGCCTTATTCAGACATGTAAGACCAAACCTTTGTGCAGAAATCCAATGGAAGCAGAGCCCTCTCATACTTCCAGTGATCAGACAGATAGTGAATGTGTGCATTATTTTCATATGTGCACTACATATATCGTTTTCTTTATTTGTGCTTTCTAGCTTGAAGTGTAGGGCTTAGATGTGCACACAGACTGGGTAAAGATGTGCTTCAACACCTGCAGCTGTGTTTTTATCTTATAGTATTGATTGTTCAGCACAGCTAGAAGCAGGTCAACACTGCATGGAATCAGCACTGGATGGCCACCACAGTGGTTTCTCATGCTAATTATTGCAGCGCTTTAGTCACCTTGCTCCAAGACAACAGTGTGCCTGCTTTTGGGGAACAACATAGAGCTGGGCTGAATTTTAATTGTACAAGTGCACATGTGCGTTGCTTTCCACTCAAAAGTTTATTAAAACTAGAATTCATGAAGGAATTTTGTGTGAATCTGACATACTGAAAAACGGCAAATTCACTAGTAGACACTAGTACTGTACATGAGAGATAGTCATGCTTTCCATACTGTTTGTGCCAGTTCTGTGGGTTTATAGCATATACTGTATTTGCATCTGTCTGATGTCCTCACTGGTGTTTAACGTGCATTGATGTCTGTTTCAGTTTGGCAGAAGTTATGTAAATGTAAATTATATAACTGAACTGATATACAAAGTCAAACAACAGAGGCGATGGACAAAGTCAAACGAGAAAAACAAGACACAATCAAACACAAGACACAAACACAAAGTCAAGACAATGTACAGCAAGAAGATAAACAAATATGAAACGTGACAGTGATATATGCTGTTTCGAACTGAAAGAGTAAACATTAGGGGCCCAATGTAGAACAGCAAGAAGTACTACTTATCACTGTGGGCAAAACTAAGCATAAAGCTGGTGGTTCCTGTCAGTCCAGGCACTTTATGAGGAGGTGAATCTTAATCTGCGTTTGAAGATTTTTTTTTTCTGCAGTCCTGTTGAAGTTCCGCTCCAGGAGTCCAAACACAGGAAATAACCTTGATGCATGATGATGATCAAGAGAAAAGAGCTGTGTGTTCATTGGGTGGGATGAGGGGCTTGTTGACACAAAAAAGACAAATAAAGTAGATTTATGTGTGATGGACAGCATGTACACACTCCCGTTTTTGTTTTGTTTTTTGCACTTTTGTATGCACATAACCATGTGTATCCTCCACCATTTTAAGGTCCCAAATCACTATACAGCTTGTCAGTCCAGGCTCTTGCCTTAATGAAACACCATTTGTTAAACTGTGATTTACAGCTTTAATAGCCTATTAAGGAAGACTGTAATGGATTAGTATAGTTTAGAGACACATGGGACTGCTAAAGGTGAACTGTTCTAGCTTAAAAGTGTACTTTTAAAAAAGAAAAGAAGAAAACATGTTTGAGCGTTATTTGTTTAGTTGTTCTATGTAACATCATTGTGGCTCTGTATCAATTGATCTGATCTGAACTTTTTATTTGTTCAAAACGCACCATACCACAGCCTTACTTGTTCTGGAAGAAGAAGAAGAAGAACTTTATTATCCCCTTGGGGGATTTCGGGTATGACAAGTAGCTTATAGTGGCTAGTGTTACCAAAAATGTAGGTAAATATTGCGATATACCAAATACCAAATAGTACAGAGTCAGTTCTCTTACTTTATTACTCGTTATCACTCACTCACGCATTTTAGCTAAATATCAAACAGTAGTTTAGCATTTAGCGTTATCCCATAACTAGTCACTAGTAGCTGCAGTGGGTGCTGTTCATCAAAAGTTACTTGGTCTCGCTTGAAAGGAAAAATTACGGTTTATAACAACGTTTTATTTTCATTGCTTGTTCTATCAGTTATTCTAACATTTGCTTACCAAAGTAATTGCTGTGATCTCAGAACAAAGTGACATCGCTAAAAATAGCGTTCAATGGGGCCAGAAACACAAGCAGTCAGACTATTAGTAATAAGTAATAATTGAACTGTTTGCCTTCGTTTTGTCTTCCAAATTAGTTTGACCAACCTGTTGGGTTGTTTACAATCTGTCCAACTGTCAAACTGCTCGTGTTTGTTGCTCCAGTGGGCCTATTTTTAATGATGTTGCAAGAACTCAGCTATTACTTTTCTGAGTACAGTGTTATAAGTGATATAACTGATGGCCCGAGCTACAAAAAGTATAACCCAAGTTGTTACAAACCGTAGTTTTTCTTTAAAAATGGTGCAACAGGGAGCATGAACAAAAGATGATTACAGCCCCATAGTTTAGTTGTTTTATGGTATACTGCTATACAAAAAGCTTTTTTTAGTCATGAGAGTACAGTAAGGATGTAAGTGAAACCCTGTATGAAGACACAAAAGCATGGTGAAAATATAATATCCTGAAACGACACTGATGCAGAACTCAATAAAAAAAAGAGTTGTTTGTTAACCTCCAGCGTCTTTATGATTGACAGAGAGCCTCAGAAGCAAACAAACACCTTTTCTTTTACTGCGAGTCAGTGTGAGGCAGACAGGTGTTCTTACACCAACTTGCTGTCCCGCATCACACATCAGTAAGACTAGCAGGTAATCTAGCCAGTCCTTCACTGTTTCATCTGCTCAGCCAGTAAGTTCATGATTCAGCCAGCCATCCAGCCAGCCAGCCAGCCAGTCAGCCTGGCAGAGAGCAGCAGAGGAAAGCATAAATAAAACATACTGTACAAGTGAAGGCTTTAGAAGTATCGAGTTTTTCAGTTCCTCTGGGCACCAGACAACTCTTGTTTCTCTTTCTCTCTCTCAATTTTTCTTCTTTCAGACAACTTACTCTCACTGCATTACTTTATCTTTGCTCCCTGTCTCTGTGTGTCTCCCTATTCTGCATCTTATGAACAGAATCTTTGCAGGGTTGAAATCAGAGTATAACATTTGTTGATTTCTTCTGTTAAATTAATTTTGCCATAAATACAACTTTTTACATCAGTTCAATAATGTTATTTTCTGTCATCTCAGATTTTGCGTTCCAGATCGTATACTGGAAACAGCCATTTTCCACATGAAGTTCATTGTGTCATGTTACTCCATTTTCTCCTCGGCTGCCATCTCTGTTTATTTTACCGCCTTCACTGGAAAACGTCGTCTCTTGTCCGTCTGCCTGTTTCACACACACTTCCTCTTGGCTTCCTCTCTCTGCTGAGCCGTTAAAAAACACAGACTGTGCTGCTCTATATGTGCCCCATCACAAGGTGCAGTATACTGTGGCAACTATAGCAACTTATGAGTTATAGCCCTGCAAGAGAGCCCGGGGCTGGAACACACTCAAAGGAAGGGGAGGGGAGGGGGTGTCTTCCGTCGGTGGTGTACTAGAGGAGGTGACACTGCACTGTGTGTGTGTGTGTGTGTGTGTGTGTGTGTGTGTGTGTGTGTGTGTGAGTGTGTGTAGGTACAGGGTGTAACATTACCCTGTGGACTCCATGCGTCAGTCCTGCTGTTTCCCATGTCCTATAAGACAGTGCTGATTGATTTGAGAAGGTTAATGAACAGGTCAAAACACTTCAGCTCACAGTAATGTAGATTTTATTTTTACAAGACAAAGCGGTATTACAGTTTTAGGAGACATATTCGTCCATACCTCCTGCCAGAGCTGTATTTAAGTCCAAGTCACGTCTCAAGTCTTTGAGTCAAAAAGCAAGTTTCCTTCTTTATTTATTTATATATAGCTATTATTATTATTGTTGTTGTTATTATTATTATTTTTTCTATCCCTACTGACTTACTCTGTTCCCAGAGTGGATTTCCCTGTGTACATGGGGATCTACAATTTTGTTTCACATTATTTCAATAAATAATTGATCACAAAAAAAGTAGCAAGTTTCCCAGCCCATTAATGCTTAGTCTGAAAATTACAATAGCACAATGGCCAAAATCACACCAAAACATGCCTTAATTTTAAGTTGCTGTTGTTGTTGTTTTGTAGTTAAGTTGACTTTCACTATGTTTAACGTTAAAATGAGCACATTTTTAACTATTCAGTACTAGTTCACTCAACTTAAAACTTTAAGGCAGTGGTCACTCATATTTTTATGTTAAGACAACTCTATAGTTTTTCTAGTGTATGAATAGTTTTACAGAGTAATATAGAGAGCTTTTTAGGGATGATAGTGGTGCTGAATGCACACACTGAACCAGTGACCCAAACACCTTGGCTTAAATGTTCAGTGTTAGATTTATAGGAGGATAGAAAGTAACATCAGGCTCTAGACTTTGGTCATTTGTTATGAACATTACAAAGATTATCTTAGATTAAAACAAAAAAGGTAAGTAAATGTAAAGCCCTGAAAGGCGAATTGTAATTAGCTGCATGCACACACAGACATATTGTGCTGTATTCAACTTAACTAACAAGGTTCAACTTCAGTTTTAATAGTTAGTTTGCACCCTGAGGATTATGGAGTGTGGCTGTGTTTACAATATATACGGTTACGCACAAGTGCTGGATAGGTTACTGTAAGTTCAGTCTTTTCAGCAGTTAAGAACATTTATCATTAAGCTGTGCATTTATACAAAAACATTTTATTAGATATTTTTATTACAGATTCTTCAGCCACCCCTTCGACGTCTTGTTTAAAACAGGGTGGGTGGCTTAAAAATAGGTTATTTCTATCAATTAATACAATAGACAAGTGAAAACATGAATGAATCATAATCCTAAATATATAACAAAAACGAAAAGGAGCTCTTTAAATAACTAAATGCAGGAACAAGCACATAAATAAGGGATTTTTGTGTCAGAATCATTTTCATGGATGCAGGGAAGAACAGAAGCGATATGTTGGGGAGGAGGTGAAGCTATTGAGCTACTCATTTACGTGTATAGACTAATACATTTAATAATGAAAGGAGAACTTCTTTAATCTAGATTTTGTGTTTTCTGGTTATATTATTAATTATTCATGACAGTTTGGCAGAATTCCAAAAGGCAAAACTATGAATATTGCATTTTTCAGTATTAATAAGTCAGTTGTCAGGCAGTCAAATCTCAAGTAAGTCGAGTCTTATAGCAGACGAGTGGAGTCAGCAGTCCTCATTTTTACGACTCGAGTCCGACCCCAGTCCAAGTCTCAAGTCTTAAGTCACCAGCTCTGCCTGCTACCTACATCGCTTTCTTTCTTATACCATGTAAAAACATTAGTTAGCTTGTGTGATATCACAGCAATATGTTAGCTTCACAAACAGAGTAGCACAACAGCTACCGTCAGCTTTACCATATTTTAACACTATTTAGCCTATATAGTAGCTAAATATTGTTTTACATGTATGACATACCTTATATTCATATGATATTGTGGTGTGCACCTGTTTTTGCTGAAATGGTATTTCAGTTAGTTTACAGAAAAATGTAGGTGGACACCACAAATATCAAAATGTTCACTCTAATTTTTGTCACGGTGGTCGCCACCACCTTCTGAGTAAAATAATTAGGTCTTCAGCTGCTAGATGTTCTTTCTTTTACTAACATTAACTGTTTTTATCTGCCTTGTGGTGCTGAACAGGTAGCATATGATAGGTTTATCTAGTCTGCGGGGGACGAAAATTGATCATTGCAGTGAGACTGAACTAAATACCTAAACAATGGGGTAAAGGAGGCTAATTGGTTCTGTAGAGCTGAAAGTGATATATCTCTGTGGATTCATTACTATGAGCAGACCATTCACATTACGGTCATTTAATTCATTCTTAATGTAAAAATATTGGTTATTGACAGTTTAAAAGAATGTTTGTAATTGTAAGATATTGCTAACAAAAAGAGTTTAACCTAAGAGAAGTGAAAGACGTGTAGCCTACATATTTAAATAGTAAGAATTGTGACTTTTGTATAGATTCAGTGAAAGGTTAGATTCCAGGTAATTGTGGAATCATTTCTTAACTACTTATTTGTGTGTATCTATGTTGTAACAGTGAAACGTTTGTGATTCTTGGAGTTGTTTAAAATTTGACTCCTTCCTGTGGTCATTGTTTGACAAGTAGCATAATAAACTTTGTACCTGCTGTACTGTAATGGACCCACTTTTTACCTCAATCATACTCTCACACTGTCAATGTACTATCAAGTGTTGTACTGTGTTAGTAAAAGCACGTAAAATAGGGAGACGGGAGCAGGGAAACGTTTGATGATGTAACTGGGTGGTAAAGCAGACAGAAGAGTACTGAAACCAACAACCAAACATCACCTGACTCTCCTCTCCTCTCCTCTCCTCTCCTCTCCTCTCCTTTCCTTTCCGCTCCTGCTGTTCTTAATGCCATTACCAACCAGGACTGGAGTGGACCGCAGTGGACACGGCAGACAGCGTTGAGGAGGAGGGGGGAAAGAAAAACACTTGGCAGTTGTGGCGAAAAGTCAACCGAATAATGAAAATACAAAATTAATAATCATCACGCTGTGGGCGTTCGCGACCCTCACTCAAAAAAGAAAGAAAAAAAAAAACTTTGTTGCTGGATTACCATGCAAAAATTCGGAAAATGAATGACATACACACACACACAAAGACAGGGAGAGAGTGTCGGACAAAAGGTGAGCACGGTTTGCCGATCTTACCCCTTCCATTCATCTATCCCTCCCTTTATCACCCCTCTCCACCGTCCCCTCTGTCCGCTCTGTCATTCTCTCTGTCCCCTCTGTGCTCTTGCCTTTGTCTGGGTCCGGCCAGAGTCTGGCAGACCCAGACAAAAGAATGCTGCCTGTCATGGAGAAAGAGCAAAGGTCTTGGATCTCCGGAGGGGAGGGGGGGTTGGAGGGGTGGCCGAGTGTCAGGGTTGGAAAGGCATTGTCAAAGCTGTGGCTATCCATTGTTGTTTCTGGGCTTGCTCCTGATCCGACGCCTACCTCGCCCATCTCTTCTGTCTCCGATTTCTGTCTTTGCCCACCTTTTCCCTGGGCCTCTATCTTTTTCCGGAGCGAGGGATGAGAATGTAGAAAAAGGGGAAATGCGACAGATGTCTGGCATGAAGCTGTTCGCCCGTTTAGCGGCGTGGCTGCTTCAGGCTCGGTGGCGTTCCGCGCTGTCTGCTCCTCCTCGCATGGTGCTGGTTGTTAACACCCCAGGGGAGATGCTGATGCCTCCAGTGAAGGTGCAAACTTTGGGTCAGTTCGGTGTTGTTGCCCCAGTCTCTTCTTACAATACTTGATACATAAAGATTGGC
This sequence comes from Macquaria ambigua, assembly GCA_008360985.2. Classification (NCBI taxonomy): domain Eukaryota; kingdom Metazoa; phylum Chordata; class Actinopteri; order Centrarchiformes; family Percichthyidae; genus Macquaria; species Macquaria ambigua. The sequence goes on from VMKM01002099.1 coordinate 79,273, forward strand.
ATTAAGTGGAGATAAAGTCTTTCTAGAGTATGTTTCTTTGTTTTTGAGTATTGTCACATTGTACCATTGTGTGGAAGCTAACTGAGTACATTAACTTCAATATTGTACTTAAGTACAATATTGAGGTACTTGAAAAAAAAACTGTCTCGTTGGAGCCCTCAAATTTGAAAGAGATTTCCTCTCTGATCTTCTCAGGTTGTTCCATTTAAATAACTGCTTTAGGTAAAATGATCCAATATTTTACAAAAAAAGCACAGATTATAGAAAAGTTTGGCTATAAATATGGGTTCTTTCCTGCCCCATTAATCATCTCATGACTCCCCTTTGCAGGGGCCCGACCCCTAAGTTGGGAACCACTGGGCTGAACTGGACCTGACTGTCTATAAAGTAGTTAAAATTGGCTTCTCGACCAGCTACAACAGTAAAATGCTGCTTACACATTGATACTTAGTGATAGTAACTATCTAGTAATGTTGTGATAATAATCATAGTAATATATCAGTCACAGGGGCCATTTTTCTGCAGTACGAGTACATTTTGTTGATGATACTTATGTACTTTTACTCAAGTAGGGTTTTGAATGCAAGACTTTTACTTGTGTTGCATTTCTAGATTATTTTATTGGTACTTTTACTCAAGTAAAGAATCTGAATTCTTCTTCCACCACTGAATATTTTAGATTTTGTAGCAGGGCCACTGCCAGGATGTTAGAAATACTGAGATCTACTACCACACATCTAAGACGTTTTTGACCACAGCCACCAAATAAACTCTATTAAGTATGAGTATTTGTTTGTTTGTTTTTTTAATCACAAAAGTTCACCTTTTATTTATTCATGTAACTGTTCAGTTATATTTTCTGTAAATTCTATCTCCAGAGTTTGAAAAAATAATCTCAACTCAAGGTCCACTTACTACCTTTTCTTTATTTTAGAGCTTTCAAGAATGAGCTTTCACACTCAACTTTATTTTGTAATGTTCTGGTGCCAGGTATATACTTTTTGGTGGAGTCAAAGTACTTCTAAAAAATATCAGAATCAGTCTTACAAAAACCCACAATGTGTAATATGTGTATAACCATAGAATCTAAACCTCCCAAATTCCCAGAAATATGAAATATGAATCCACTGCAGATGAAAGTCCTGTTTTTTTATGTACTCTAGAAGTCCCTTTACTTTGACAAGGTTACAGTAACATGACTTTCTACTGTCAGTGTGCATTTGTGCAACAGTCTTTCGATTTGAAAAGTTTGGGGAAATCCTGGTCAATTGTCAGTCAGTCTGTTGTCAAATGACAGTCAGCTCTCAGAGACAAAAGTTCAAGCCATGACTCAGCCTCTCTCTGGTTTGACTGGAGACTACAAACCAGAGCTGACACCTAATGTCAAACTGTAGTTGATCTGCTCTGTTTGAATGATCAACTGAATATTGAAGCTGAAGCTGTTCCCATACATTGATGATATTCAGAAATAAAACGCCTGCTGTGTCAGGATTGGGACACAACACATGGAATAGAGGCCAGAGGTTTCAGATTTTAATCTAGTTAAAGATTCTCACATCCCTAAACTTTAGTCTGCTGTTGTTGCTCTGCATATTTTGCTCTTTTGCAACGAGTGTTGCTATGCAGCATTCTGGGGACAAATTGATTATTCAGTCCAGAGCCCAGACAGCCAATTGTCTCCTGCTCTGCTTTCATTCGCTGAAATGTCATTCTGACTGATGCTAGCGGTGATAATTTCCTCAATGGCACAGTAAACACTAAATATTTACTGAGTCTGAATTGTCCCCGGCTAAATCTGATTTAAATGGTAATATTTGTGCCCAAGTGGTCTGGAAAATAAGTGGCCAGCACATTGTGGCATATAAATAGAAACACCTCTTCTGTGTAGTTTCTTAATGTCACATGGATGTGTGTGGGAGAAATTGTGTTTTTCTGTAGCTTTAAACTGACACAACAGTGAGTGTGATGACACTGGTTTGTAGAGCCACTTTGATTTGTTACTTTGTCTGTATTGTTACTAATTAAAATCTCGGACAAATTTTTTTCTCATTATAAACCGTAACCAGCAATTTTAGAACAAACCAGTACTTGTATATGACAGATACCAAATTTCCCATTTTCATTTAATATTACAGGTTATAAACTATTAATGCTTAACACACGATGACGTGATTTCTAAATGTCTCAGAGTAGTGTCTGTCCGTCAGCAGTCTGCATGCAGTCTGTGCAGGTACTGTCTGTACTGTAGTTTCTCTGTTGCTCCAGCAGATGGGGAAAGGAAACATCTTTATGGGATGAATGAGAGTGTGTGCAGCAGCATAGTGGGAGATGATTGCAGGGCTCACGGTCTCTGCTCTGACCGCTCGCCGCTCTGCTGTCGTTTGACGAGACCAAACTTTTGTTGGTGTGGTTGATGTGAAAATGACAAAGGATATTTGAATCTTTAGAAATGCACTGAGTTCTAGTTCAAATGTGTCTGTTTTTGTAATTCATCTGCTGTTGCAGATTAGTTACTAATGTTTCCAGTAAAGAAAAGGTAGAAAATGAATATATAATTTGCTTTTGTTGTAAACAGTAGAATACTTATATTTTCTTGTTAAATTGTTATTTTGTCAAATTTAATGATAAATACTTTGTTGCAAAAAGTTTCTCTACAAAACATTCTTGGTTTTCAAAAGTAAAGAAGTAGGTTTTTTCTTGTTGACTTCTACATGTATTTGTCTTTATTTCAAATGTAAATACAATATGCTTCAATTAAAATATTTAAAACTTAATAATTTAAATTATAATTGCCAAAAATTCAAATTACAGCACTCTAAAAATGTTTGTTAGCTTCTTTCTAAACAATAAAAAAAAAGCTTTGACTTTAAAATGATCTGCATGTTATTTGGTATAAAATTGACATTTCTTAATGTCTTTAATTAAACCAAAATTTGAGTCTGCTTTTGAAAGTATTGTTAATTGTTATTTGATTTAAACCTTGCATTAATTCTCAGGTTATACTCAGGAGACAAAAAAAATCCCTCTCAATCCCTGGTCTTTTTCCTTTTATTTTAAAAGCTCCAGACCCCAAATTCCCTCTAAAGAAACTTTTAGATTTTAGATTTTATAATCCCCCTCCATATTTTCAAAAGTCTGGAAATGACATACATTAATAATGCAGGTGAAATGGCACCCGGAGTGATACAACACTTTCAAATTTCAGCTTTAATCCTTGGATTTCAGTGACGGTGCGGCACACAGCCCTCCGCCGTCGTAGGTGGATGAAGTTTAAGGTTGCACTATACAGCTAGCCTACAGAATAAGCCACACACACACTCTCACTCACTCAAACACACACACACACTCTCCCTCCCTGAAAGGAGTGTCTCCGGGAGATGATTTCCTTCCCTGCGCGTCGTCCCCCTTGCACCCCCCCTCCACCGCTCGTCCCCCGCCCTCCCTCCTCTTTGCTACGCAGTGTAAACACAGTGTTCCAGAGGAATGTTGGACTCCCTGACCTCCACTGCAGTTCACTCAGTTCAGCCTGGCCGCGCTGTGCTCCAGCATCAGCAGCAGCAGCCCCCACCTCCCCCTCCCCCCCCC